>JANHFT010002246.1:227689-261342 GCA_032467955.1 Pseudoxenodon macrops | reverse complement strand
CGCGCCTTACTGCTCGCCGTGGCAAATTGAAACGTCCCACCTGCCAGAAATGAGTCTTTGTGAGACTCAAGACAAATGAAAGAATGTGGAGAACGGAAGGAAAAGAAGGAAAAAGAAAGGAAGAGAGGCAAAGAGAAACAGAAGAGAGTGGGGGAGGGGGAAAGGAAAGAAAGGGAGGGAGGGAGAGGAAGAGAAACAGAAAAGACAGGAAGAATGGGGAGGGGGAAAGGAAAGAGAGATCCATTTTTCACACACAGGGAAACCACAATTGCAAACCCTAAACCCAACTCACATACAGAGAAACCACAATGCCAAATCCCAACCACTACCAGTACACCCCCAGGGTTAATGTATATACCGGTAATGATCTAAAATGACTTTTATTTTGACCCCCAGACAAGATGAGTTCAAAAATAAAGAACTACTCCATGGAATTTAAGAAAGGAATTGTGGAGGATACTCAGGGCAAGAATCTTGCAGCTTTCTGCAAAGAAAAGATGCTGGATCTCTGTATGGTCCAAACTTTTCTTTTGCAACGTGCTTCCCTGGACTTAAGGGCGAGGAACGCGATGGTGCTACTGTACAAGTGACAGGTAGGACGCTTGTCTCACGGCCCACCCTGCCCCACCTGCCCGAAATAAGTCTTTGTGAAACTCGACGTGCCGCTGCTCCTGCCTCGTGGAGCAGGACTGTGCAAGGTTTGTGCCATTGCATGCATGAATGACAGCACTACCCCGAGGTTCCATATACTGGCACAGCCGCGAGCGGCAGGACACCAATGGTGCCTGTATGATGAAGCTTGCGGCAGTCCTGCAGTTCATGCGAAGAAACAGCACAAGCCTTGCAGAGTCCTGCTCCACGAGCGGCAGCTGCGGGCCGGCCGCTCGCCCAGCTCGAAGGGAGGGGAGGTGGTTGCGATGGGACATCCAGTCCCACGCTCACCGACTGGACCCCCAAAATAATAAGCCCCCCCGATAAGGCCAAGGCCATGTCGGGGGTCAAAAGTAAATAAGACCGTCTTATTTTCGAGGAAACACGGTAGCATATACATTACTTTCTGTATTTTTATAAATATCTCGGTTCTCCAAATGATTCAAAAGAACTGCTTTGGAACATGCAGGACTATTTTACAATAATTAAACCACTTGTGTCTTTAAAAAGGCTGCCATAACTGCTTCAGAAATTGTTCCCAGCTCTCTCTCCAACTGGGTGCATGCACACATTCATGATTTCAAAACATCTCTTTTTAAGCATTTACAGTGTGGAAATGAATACAAATATAAATGTTTTTAACTTTATAAAAATATAAATAAAAAATGGGACCAGTATATGAGAGATGTCTATTATCTAGTTATTAATTCATCTTAAAATCCTATGTCTCTTATTGTATTTAGTCGTCTTTCTGTAGATCTTCTGGTGTAGATCTCTTATTTGTCCACTCACCTTTGGGCATTATAATTTTCTAAGTCTATTCTTCTTGCTCTTTTAGTCATCAAGACATCTTTCTCAATTAAACCTGGATTCTCATTGTTTCTTTGAATTTCTTCCACTTTTAAGAAAAACTGATTATCTGATAACTAAATTAGTGAATCACTATTTTACATTTTAGAAACATAAAAGCAGGATTTTTAAAAAGCATTTGGATATGAGTAAAATCATATTATCTTGCATCAAGCCAATTGTTCTAATTGTATCAATTGATTTCTGTTTCTAATTTTCCAATATTTAATACTGTAAGCTATTCTGGTATTTGGAAGTGGAAAAGTTCAAAGCTTGTACAAATAAATAAATAAATACACAAACAAACAAACACTCCCCACCCCGGTCAATTCCTTTATGATTCAGTGACATACATGGACTTCTTTGTCACATACCTTCTCAATCGCTTTGTACGTTTTAAGATCTTCTTCAAAACATGTAATTTTGTCTGAATCAGCTAACATAATGTAGTTTGAGATTGGTGCCCTGGCTCTTCCTTTAGATTGCACATAGGAACGATATTCTGTGGGCAAATCAAAACGAACCACCAAATTGCATTTTGGTATGTCAACACCCTCTTCTACAATACTAGTTGCAATTAGCAAGTTGGTTTCATGTGCTCGAAATTTTCTAAGAACCTACAAAGTAACCAAGAAGACATATTTCTAAGACCATCTGTTGTAAAGTCATTATCTTCACAAAAGTTTAATATTCCAATACTTGCAAAACTCGACTTATAGTCTCTCCAACTGGGTTTAGAATAAAGTTATAGTTTTTAAAACTTATTTAAATTTTCTTCCTCAATAAAATTACAAATTCCAATAAAACTATTTTAAAAAGAATACAATGATAGAAATACAAAGATAACAGGTTATAATTTTAGAGAATAGTTAATTTTAGGAAAATAATTTATAAATTCTCTAGTTCACGTCTTAATATCAGTTTTTGTTTTTGTTTCCCAATTTATGCTGCATTATCTTTAAAACACTTGTGCAGAATCTACTTATTTGTCACTTCTCTAAAATTCACTATATTCTAAAATGTAAGCCCAGGACTCTCCAGATTTTCTTGTTATTGAAGACAGAGAAAGCATTCCTACAATTTGATCAAAGTGCAGCTTTAATTCCAAAAAGGTGTTTCAAGCAGTCTCTTTTCCTGAGATTTCCTAGCAGCTTTAACGAGTAGCAGACTAGTGCTACATTCTCATTTATGAGCTAAAATTACCCATTGGTTCTTTTACTTACTGTCATTTGCTTCATTTGAAAAATAAAATATATCAAACACTAAAATACATTTCTACTTTATTGAAACAAGCTCATTTAAAGAATTGTACTGTACGTTTCTACCATTAATGATAACATTATTAATAATGGCAATTCTGAACTTATTTAACTATATATGAAAAAGTTTGGTTACAGAAATATGATTATTTCAAACTTCATATTAGTTAATACTAAAATAGTAATCATTTCCATTTTCCAGCAAAAATGGAACAAAATGAGCAAAAATAATTTCCCCAGAAGCAGTAAAATAATTAACAAATGCTGCAGTCAATATAGTTCTAAGACCCTTAAATTTTAATTCAGTGAATTAGCAACTAAAAATATCTAAAGTAATAAAAAAGCAAACAAGCTGTTTTCTAAACATCTACTCATATCTACTCATAGCATGTAAGTCTCATTCAAATGGACACTTAACAGTCAAGTTTAATGGTTTAAACATTCTTAAAGCTGATACTTAAAAGTAATCATAAAACAGCTATAGTTACATGACAAAACACAACCACCAAATTTCACTATTACAGTCCTTTTTAAAGCAAGATCCAGGTACAAAAGCAAATTGATGCATTTGCCTAGCTTGTAAAGTTAAAGCTACCTACATTTTCTGGACTAAAAATGTTAGTCTGGTAGCTACATTTTATTATATGTGACATGGACAAAACTGAATTAAATGAATGAGTTAATTATTTGGATAAATAGAAAATATAAGAACCGAAACAGAATTCCTCTAAAATGAATTGAATCGGAACATTTCTGGTACTTTGAAATCCTCTAAAATGAATTGAATCGGAACATTTCTGGTACTTCGTTTAGCACTAGAGGACTAGTCCTACGATAATTATTCAAAATGGGATAGATTTCTGCCTAACCGGTCTGAATAATGAAAACAGTGGAGAAGGAGGGGAGAATTATAAGCATTATAAATTGAAATCCTATTGTAAATCACGGTTTTATTGATGTTGTATTCTATCACCAGACCATTTTAGCACCTAGTCCTCCACAGTTCAACTCTGGTACCATGACACACTGGTATTCATTCTGATTCTTCTCCTTCCCAGCAGCAGAATCATGAGAAAAGGTTTGGGTGGGGGGTCATCAGATCTTGAAATGCAGAACTGGATGCTTGTTAGAAAAATGTTGAATTGTCAAGTCCCTCTGTAAGAGTTTCACAGCCATAATCCATTCAAATTTAATGCAAATTGGGAAAAAATAAGACTTTATGGATTGTTTGCTTAGGGACAAGTGAAGATAGAATATTTTAAATATATAATAGACCCCCTCAAAAGAGATAATGATGTAAAGGGAAAAAAATCAATCACACATGTCAAAACTCTCCTGAATTATTTTACAGCTTTCTATTCTGTATCTCATCTTGATCATTAAAAATGTAAGAGTATAAAATCTCATATCAATAAGTGAAATTGTCAGGCTTGATCTCAGCAAGAGAAAGTTTTGTCTGCAAATTTCACCTGGTTCTGTCAAGAATAGAAAATTGAAATAAAAGAGCCCCGGGTACTACAAGCACGTATGTACGTACACACACACATTCCTAACCTTAGTCAATGGGCTTTCAGGATGAAATCAGAAAGGGAAGATAGTTCCAAACTGCCCTGAAGCTAAATCAGGAACCAATATGGATTGTATGGTTGGTGCACAATTCATAAATTGTGGGAATAGGATATTTACATTGATTTTACAGAAGCAGCAAATTGGATTACAGAACAGAGAAGAAATGGCAGCTATTGCTGCTAAAATATTTGTTTTACACTACAACAGCAATCTTAATTCTTAATATTAAGTCAAATGCTATTATTAAAGAAGGCATGAATGTTTGATCTTACTTTTCTATTTTTTTAAATATACAATTTATTTCAGAAGCTTTAAATATATAAAAGAAGCCTTTTATATACTGATATTCACAACATTCAAGATGGGGAATTTTTAATGAAGGGTTCTAATGCAAGAAAATACAGCACATTTATATACAATTATTTTCATTAAAGTTACCTCTTCCTGCTTTCGGAATTCTATTTCCATCTGTTTGCTACGGGGCTGATTCTTTCCAATGCCATGTCCAGTTATAAAATTGCTGCTGATGTAAGCCAGCTCTGGGTCTTGTTTGCCAGCTTCTTTTATCAACCTAAATACATTAAACATATTTTGGAAGATGCATAAAGTTGAAAAAAATATAACAATTTTGAAAATATACAATACAGAAAATAGAGGTATGGTAATTGATGTTCTTACCAGGATATATACACAGGTTGCATTCATTCTTTTAAAATTATTTAAACTCAAGTCCACTGACAAAGAATATTTTACATGTCTTTCATATCTTAGATGTTGAACATGTTTTTCATATATCTTACATGTGAAACAAAAAAGTTAATATAAAAAGTATGGTTTATGTATGTTTAAATCTTCCTAAAAATCTAGTGAAGTTTTTAATTTTTTAGATTAAAAAATTATGAGAAAATGACAGAAATAGGAACCTATCTGACATCTTTCAAGAATTTATTTTTTCTGATTTGTAGCATAGTGAACAATAAAAATACACGTGCAAATTCCTACATGTGAAGGCATTTGCACACAAACTAAATAACTTTTCCCAAATTAGGTAATTTTTACTTAAAACAAATCTTTAAAAATTAATTTTCATACATTTTGCCTGAAATATTAATATTAATAACAGTTTCATGTAATTCACAATAACTGGGTTTAATTAAGAAAACCATAAATTTGTTTTGGCCAGAATAACTTCAGAAAAATAAATATAAAATTAAGTTGAAAGTAAAACCAAAACTAAATTAGGCATTTGATAGTTAAAACTTTTTGTTTTTGTAAAATTATTCTCAAGATGAGGATTCCGCATGATCTATGCAACCCTGCTACATATATTCAGTTCATGTGCTTTCTTTCTTGTCTACCATTTAGCATTCTTTTGCAACTGAACAGTCTTAATTAGTTCTCTTTGGAGTTTCCTTTAGGATTTTTTAAAAATTATGAAACAGGCTTATATTCTTACAGGTACTCAGCGTTTTGCAAGCCTTCTAGTTGTTTCTTTCATGTGAAACAAATAGAATAATACATATAACTATCTGATTAATTATCTGGCTTTTGAGAAAATGCATATTGGCTGAGCCATAAGGCTGACTATATAAGGGGAAATTGTAGCAACCATAAGAAAGCAGAAAAGAGAAATATTCATTATAGCAATTTATTTGTTGCCTCAGCCAAAGAAATAACATAATGAACTTGAATATGAAACAAAACAATCCTTTGTAGGAATGTAGAACATAGTAGAGATCATCATAGTTCATTTCTTATCCTGCCTTTATTATTAAATTATATTAATGTACATTAATTTTATTATTTTAATTATATTATCATGCAATATTGTTATATTATGATTAATTATATTAAATAATAAGATTAAATAATTCAAGACAGCAGACATATCTAATACTCCTTTCTCTTATTTTCCCTACAACTACCACCCTGCAAGTGAACTGGGCGGAGTAACTGGCCCTAAATCACTCAGCTTGGTTTTCTAGTGGGACTAGAACTTAAGTCTCTTGTTTTTTTGCGGGGTGCCTTAATCAGTTGAAGCTGTTGGCCATTTCAAATACAAGGCCATTGGTGTTTTTTTATAGTAATGAACAAAAATGAGCCATAGAAAGCTGGAAACTAGAATTACTATGCTGAAGAGAAATTAGCAAGAATGGTAGTTTTCTGTTCCAGAGATATTTTTTTTAAAGGAAAAATTTAAATTTAAATTCAATTTTTTAATTTCTTCAGTGTAGAAATATAGTCAATGTATCAAAATAGGAATATACATCACTAAACGAGATTTTAAAACAATTAAGAACATTTCTGTGGGTCTATGTATCCTTTTCTAAATGATTAGTATGTGTATTATTGAATGGCTAAATAATTATTCCAGATTAATACTATGCCCTTTTGCTACATATTTTGTTTTATTAAAGAGATATACCTGTTTAAAACAACGGCAGTGTATCTTCTTTCCACAAAAATAATTCCACATAAAATATTGGTAAACGGAGAAGGAAAGTTAGTCTCTGTCTTCTCTTTCTCTTCTATTTCTTCATCCTCATCATCATCCTCAGAATCACTCCAAGATACATAATTATCTTGATTCCTATTATTATACCATTCAACACTTTCAAATTGTTGCCGTTCATAGGGTTTATATTTGCGCAATATTTCAAGCAGTTTTATTACTTTTGGGGTTACAAATTTCAGGTCAAGTGAGGCAGGCGAGAAGTGCTCTTCACAGAGTGCATGAATTTTCCTTAGGAAAGTATCTGTAAACAATAAAAACTTCCTGTGCAGCTCCTCTTGCTCATGCTTAATGTACTTCTGTAGCTCTCTCACCATCATCCCAGCTACTTTATCTGCACACCACGGTCCCAGAACAAGCAACACTGCCTGGCAGTCTGACAGTATCTGTAACCAAAGAAAAAAGTATTAATTCAATATAGCACACAAATGCACTTGTGTATATTCTATTATTAGTGTAATCAGTAATTAATTTCATAAGAATTCAAAAGGATATCAGTAATAAGTATATTTGCTTTTTCATTTCTCATGAGGTTGAAATTGAGTAAAGTATTACGAATACAAATCAAATATGCCTCACATCAGAGTTTTAACATCATTATTTTTCAATCTACCGTGTTTCCCTGAAAATAAGACAGGGTCTTTTGACCCCCTCCCCGAAATAAGCACTTGGCCTTATTTTCGGGAGGTCTTATTATTTTTGAGGTGAAGGAGGCAGCAAGCATGGTCACCTTATGGCTGCTGCTGTGTTTGGGGGAGGGCTTATTTTCGGGGAAACAGGGTAGTATAGATACCAGAATAAACAATGAATAAAGGTAAAGGCTCCCCTCACATATGTGCTAGTCATTCCTGACTCTAGGGGGTGGTGCTCATCTCCGTTTCAAAGCCAAAGAGCCAGTACTGTCTGAAGACATCTCTGTGGTCATGTGGCCGGCATGACTAAATGCCGAAGGTGCACAAAACCCTGTTACCTTCCCACCAAAGGGAAGGTACTTGCATTTTTATATGCTTTCAAACTGCTAGCTTGGCAGAAGCTGGGACAAGTAACAGGAGCTCATTCTGTTACGCAGCACTAGGGATTTGAACTGCCAACCTTTCTGAACAAGTTCAGTGTCTTAGCCACTGAGTCCAAACAATGAATATGCAAGAAACAATAAGGAAAAATACATCACAATACTGGAGTAATGAATGGATTTCGAATGTATGAATACAAAACTGATTCAGATACCAAATAATTTATTTTGTCCTCCTAGCTTGGATTCCTGCAGATTTAAGAGAACTCAGTTGCTATAGTTCACTTATTTAGATATTTTTTCCTTCTTAGTGTTTTCTAAAGTGCAGAGTCTGCTTTTGGGGGGGGCAGGGGGGATAAACTGGGTGTTGATCGATTGGTTCTGACAGGAATTGACTGATTGGTTTTTCACCTGAGCTTCATGTTTTGGGCTAGATTCACCAGCTGGCTTTCATCCCTAAAGCAACTCAGTCTCCTCATTTCTAATCTGGCACCTTAACCACCAGACTAATTATATAAATAACTACAGTATATAATATATGCATATCCTAAAATTAATATTTAAAAAACAAGCTAGCCTAACAAGTAACAGGTTTTGCAACAACTATTTAAAAACAAGAGAATCTACAGTATATATATATTTAATTTATCACCAAAATTATACATTTCATATTATTGTTTCTTGACCATTTCTAGTAAAATATTAGGAGATAATTCTGCAACTTGTCCCTAACTTAATCTTAAATACAATTCTTATGTATTTTTAAAATTCTTAGGTTTGATCTTTAGAATTTACAGAGAGTTTATCTTAACTTCCTAAATTAATTAGCTATTAATACAAAAATCATGATGAATAAATGAAGAAACATTTATGAAGGTGAACATTTATGTGAAATTACATGACTTAAAATATAATAAAGCAATTTTAATAATATAATGATGCATAAATTGTTGTCTATACCTGCTTAGAAATTAAGATAGAATCTCTCTCTCTACAATGTACAGATATGTTGCAATCATTCAGAAAGCTAAGAGCATCGTCCAGCTCGGTTAACAGTCTTTCATAGAGCCCGCTTTTGTCAGAGTATGGTCCGCAATCCACCACAATCTCACATGGCTGAGAAGTATATCTTTTCCATGAAAAAAAACAAAACTGTTTATAACTGTTGAGAGTTGATAAATTCAAGACATTAATAATTAAGACATCAAAACTATGAGACTGTGAAGATACAATATGCAAGCTGACATTATCAAGAGATTTAAAATTCCATTAAAAAATAATCAAAACCAAAATGCTGACATTCTAGATATACACAATCATTTCATCCTTTCTGTATAAATGTTCATGAATGACATTCAACATTCAGTCAAATATGTGGTAAGATACCTGTCCAAAACTACTAAATCAGTTGCCGTTTCAGCACTGCTCTTTAAAATTTTCTCCAGTTTCTGAATCTTCTCCTCTAACTCTGCCGGATCACATTTTCCATTTAAAATGGAAGCGGTTAATCCCAAGATTCGAGGACAGGATGGACAACTCTCACAAAGCTGAAAATAAATCAGAAGGAAATCCAAGGGTGCATGAAAATACAAGGATAGGATAAGAAAGGATTCAATAACAAACTTTTTCAATATGAAAAAGAATGCCAGAGCGATGTGAGAAAAACAAGAAGCTGATTTACTGTTTGCACATAAATCTAGGTTTTATGTTTAATACTGTGCTGATATTAAAACATAGTAACTTTGGCATACACAATAAATCTGAAGTTAGAATTTTGCAATGGCTTTGTATCCATTCCACAGGTAAACCCACCCCCCAGCCTTCCTTATGAGACTGCATTAAAATAATACAGCTGTTTTATTCCACTGTGTAGTCCCAAAGGAGGAAATCGAATTCTTATTGTGCTAGAATTTTAAAGTTCCACAGATGACTTTATAGATTCTGCAGTATCTTGGTTACTTAGTAAGTAAATTTCCTACATCCTTTTATTTAACATTAGGAAGTGAGATCGTATTCTCCAAATAGATAATTTTAATAAAGCTTGCAAACATCAGCTACTAAGTATAATCAACAAAATAAATCTCCTTGACAAAGAAATATGTATATTACCCTTAAAATCCAGAGCAAATAATACTCCCGAGCATTTTTTACTGAGTTAATACAAAAATAACTTTGCACACTTGTAAAAAAATAGGTTCCTACTGGCCATTCGGCTCAGATAGACCCAATTCTTCTTTCATTTAGCAGAATTGGCTGAGTAAATGCATATGCTCTATTCACCCGTGAATCTTAACAGGAGTCAGACTGTTAATTTCTTCAATGGAAAAGCTGCTATCAGAATGAACAATATATTTTTGCTATATCAGTACCTAATTACATAAAGTACCGTAAGTCAAGAATGACTTACAACTGTTCAGCAACTATTCAGTTAAGATCGCCCTCATCAAAGGTACTTATGATCCAGTTCTGAAGACCTGGGTCCCCAATGGTCATGTGACCGCATTTTGGGCTTTTGACAACTGGCCCACATTTATGGCCATCTGCAGCACCCTATAGTCATGTGACTGAAATTTATTATGCTTTTTGACTAAAATTGGTGTTTACTTCTAGCTTTCTGCAAAAATGTACCATAGCGAACAATGGTTTCCTTAATGGCTGCAGCAGTCACTTAATTACCAGATTCACCTAATGACTGGTGATTTGCTTAATGACTGGTGTAGAAACAATAATAAAATTAGGTTGATCATGTGACAACCTGCTTTACAACTCTCACGATGACTGTAATAGGCAGTCTCCATTAAAGTTGTAAGTCAAGGATTACCTGACAGTAAACAATATTTGCTAGCCACTGCAATTTTTGCATTGCATTGGAAAGGTGCTTCTTCCAAAATTTGTATCCCACCATGAGTGGTACATTAACAGTAGAAGGGAAGGCTATTAACTTTTATATAGTTAGGAATGCAATCCTTCATATCTGAAGACAAAAAGGTCCTCCAGCATAGACAAAGGTGCTTTTGTAAGGAAGCACCAACAGTATATTGGTAGTCTTTGATTTAGAACCAGTCACATAACAACCATTTAAATGTCATCTGTCCCCCTGCAGTCAACCAGACTGCATTTTAGGTTCTGTGTGTAGTTTCTGGCAAAAAACAAACAAAAAACCAGCCTTCAGAATAGGCTTGCTCTTATGTTCACTTAATAATTGTGTATTCACTTAATAACTACAGTAATTTGCTTAATAACTACTGCAAAAAAGTCAGAAAATCTGGTTTGCTCATGTGGGTGCTTTGACTTATGACCGTAATAACTTATCACTAGAAATCTGGTCCCAATGGCGACTGTGAGTCAAGGGCTGCCTGTATTTGTTGCCTGCTTCAAAGGACCTTTTCAGATTATTTGTAGTGCTGCACATCTTATAAATACTTTTCCTAACTGATGTACACTGAAAATTGAAGATTAAGTGTTCAATACCTAGCTGAGTAATATACCTTCATAATTTCTCTGTAAGGATGATCCTGGATTGCAAGATGGCACTCATCAAAAATAAGGAGATTAATGTTTGAGAGGGCTAAATGTTCATTTTTTAAAACATTCAAAGCGATTTGACAGGTCATAACCAGAACCTGGAAAAATGTAAAACAAAAATAAGATTATTGCTATGGAAAGAGCTAAAAATTACTCAATTTAGTCAATATTAAAAGTTGAACATTCGTTTATTTCTACATTAAAAACAGCCTATAACCCAGAATTTGGCCTTTTGTTTAAATTTCTGGTTACATGAGGTGAAATGCATTGTAATCCTATTCAAAGGCTGCTCAAATTGAATAATAACATCCTACTTTTTCAAATCAGACAATATTTGTAGAGCTGTTCTATAATACTCATTCCTATTAAAGAAAGCCAAGGAAACAAAATAGAGATTGCCATTCTACAATATTAAAATTCTGTTATGAAGAAAACTAGACCTTAGATTAAAAAACCTCAAGGCATTATTGCTGTGACATCTAATTGACACATATTCAGAGAAATACCAATTAAGGGTAAAAATTCCTTAAAGTTGTGCATTTGAGCCAACTTTTATCTTCTTACAAAACTGTGCCTAAGGTGGGACTAGAACCTAATTTCTAGCTTGGTGCCTTAAGGAGTACACTACCCTGGCTTTCTAACAGACTTTAGGGCTTCTTATTCCTCATCCTTCAAATCCAGACCCTTGCTTCTGTTTATATAAGAGCAATCTAGAGAACCACTAGGAAGTTTATCTAAGTAATTTTTATTTAGATATTAATATTTTTCATATAACATTACACAATAGAGTAAGCTACAGACTGACTGTATATCCCACGTAACTGGGTAAGACTATATTTAATATTGCCAGTTGTCATATCTTTCCTAATTCTATTCTACCCATATTCAAAGAACATTTATGGCATTTATGTTATGTTTTATTGAGATAACACAATTCTTTACTAGATAAAGGTAAAATTAATCATGGTGTCAAATTTATAGTATAAAAATATAAAAGATACCTTACCTGATACTTTGCAAATTCTTGGTTCCATCTTTCTTTTGTCCATGCTTCTGTTATTTCCAAACTTGAATACTCTCCCACTTTGAGATCTGAATGTGTCTTAACAGTTGATACTTGCTGGGCAACTTGGTTTGCTTTATAGGAAAAAAACCATGGTAGGGATAGTAAAACAATCACTTTGACATGTATTCTCAAGTACACGTGCAATTTTTTAATCTCTTCTGTTCAATGGCCTGATTTTTGCAGACTAGTCCCTGCTGTTTTCTTGCCAAGGTTTATTTTCAAAAGTGGTTTGTCACTGCCCACTTCCTAGGGTTGAAAGAAAGTAATTGGCCCAAGATCATCCAGTTGGCTTTGTGCCTAAGGTGGGTGTCAGCGTTCCTGCATTTTGGCCTGCCAGTGGGACTAGAATTCAGTCTTCTGATTTCAAGGCTGATGCTTTAACCACTACATCAAACTGGCTCTCCTACACACATACAATTAGAATCAACCATATTCGGTCTACAAAAAGTAGAACACTTTGATTATTTCTCACAGAATGATTATATTCAATTCTTAACATTACAGCCGTACAGTTTCAATTTCATCTCGCCTAACATTATTTCATTTTGTTTTAAACTCCAGTGTACGTTTACTTTAAAATTAAAAATATTCTCCTTATTGATTAAGTTACATTAAATCCATACCGGAATTAACCAAAAATACTGTTCTTTTTCCTTTTTTGTTGAAGTCTTCCCGGATCTGATAAGAAAGTTCTTTAATGAGTAGCACTGCAATAAAAGTCTTCCCTGAGCCAGTGTTCAAACAGACAATAGTATTGTGATCCAGAGCTGCTTCCAGGAGTTCCACCTAAAACAAACACACTTTTATTTTTTCCTTGAATAAGTTAAGATTTCACACTAATCAATCAAATCATTTTCAAGTCATAGATAATTTGAAATACAATGGTTTGGCATTATGGGAATTTTTTCTGGATTCAGAGTCCTGCTCGCAAAGCAGTTGCAGGCTATGACTGGGAGGGCTTAAAACAATTACACCTTGTAGTCTATTTGCAGCCATTTCTGGGACAGGAAACTTTGCTCTTGGCTGTATCAGCCTTTATCACTTCATAGAGCCATGATGGCACGTGCCCCAAGTGGCACACAGAGCCATGTTGCCTGGCATGCACAGCGTCGCCTGTTCCTCTTCCGGGTTTCTGGTGTGCATGAGCGTGTGGTATCAGTTGGCCTTTGCGCGTGCAGCAGTGCCGGAAACTGGAAGAGATGGTCTTCCGTTTTCCAGCATGAGCATGCACGCCGGCCAGCTGATCATTGCGCGTGCATGTGCGCTAGTAACTGGAAGACTAGCTGGCCGGTGCACATGAAATCGGAAGTTCATTTTCCATCACACGGATGCCCCCTGGGCAGCTCCTCTTCCTGGTTGTGGTTCTGACGAGTGCGCACACTCCCTTTTCTGCACTTGGTGCCAAAAAGGTTCGCCATCACTGTCACAGAAGGACCAATGCAATTTGTTCTACATAAAGCTGCCCTTGAGAACTACTGGAAAACTTAAACTGGTTGAGCATACAACAGCCAAAGTAGGTATGGGAATATTTTGGTTTATTAATACAGCAGTATTAATCAAACAGTCCTGTGTGATTTACACTGGCTGCCAGTTAGCTTTTGCCAATGACAGATCTCACAGTTAGATTAGATTACAACAGGATGCCTTTTCAGGGCTCAATATATGTAGCAACCAGGGAACTAAAAGACTTTCTCCATGAATGATCAACACTTGTTTCACAAAAATTATTGGTTCAGTTAATAGTAGATGTCACGTCTGTTACCAGACCAAGTGTAGGAGATGACCAGGCTCAGCACAAGGGAGATGTCTAAAGCATCATCAGTCTCAAGTTCCTTTGTGCCCACAAGAGATCTAAGTCCAGCCTTCTTTGAATTTCACTGACTCTTATCTTCCGCCAGTTTGCTTTGACCATTAGTAGCTCAGATTCTTGTAGAGAGCTTAAGCTTGCAATAAACCTTTATATTTATTTGAACTGACTGGATTTCCTGATTTCCCTGGTGAATTCTCCATACTTTGAAGCTGTTCTTCTCAGTTTTTGCAACTTTAAGATGGATGGATGGTAAGTCCCAGAATTCCCTAGCCAGCAAATTGCCAAGGTTGAGAAATGCCTTGGATTTTCTACAAGACTGGTTAATCATCTCTTCTTAAAGGAGCACTTAGATTTGACAAAGTTTGCAAACAAGCAAGCTGCCAATTCTGACAATTAGAATGGAGCCACAATCATGATAAAAGTAAAATAGATAATGTATCCTAAAGTATGCAACTCAAACAAAAGGCAAAGAATCATTTTTATACTTAGCTAAAAATAAAAACTGTTGATTTTCTTTTCTCTCTCTCTACCTTTCTCATTACAATAATAATCTATTAGGAATAGGCTAGGATTCCCTGATGTGTCAAGAGGGAAATGGGAAAGCCCAATAGAAACATTATATTTTATGCATTGTTCTTTCAATTAAGGCAAATAAGTTGATATAATAGTATCACTTTCTAGATAGATAGTACAGTTTTCAACTTTGAAATTCCTGGATACAACATGGTAACCCAGAGATGACTGTATCTTTTCTACTTCTAGTGTTAACAACTAGAGACAAAAATATCTATAATAAACACATAACTTAACAGAAATATAAGATAGAAACATATTTTCATTGTAAATAGTATTAGCATTACACTTAATACCTGATATTTTCTTGGTGTGTAAATGTTATCATGAATTGCTTCTTGTTGCCATGGTAGTCCAAAAAAAGGACCCATTGGAGAGGAAGCTGGGGTCATGAGTTGTAGTCCTGCCATGTTGAGGGGTGGAAAAGCAGGGCTTTTCATTCATTCATCCAGTGTTTCTTTTCATAGCATTTTCCTGCACAGCTTACTATTGTGGAAGAGAGTACAACAACATTACAACTACCGGTATTTACTAGTCATGTATGCACATGTACAGAAAAATTGTAAAACTTTTTAAAATAAAAGCTGACACAAACATAGAACCCCCCGAGACAATCCAAATAGTGAAAAGCATTATATTACCACCTTGACTGGGTAGCATTCTTCCAATTAAAAAAGTGTACAATCTTTATTTAGGTCAAAAACAAAAAAGCAAAGCAAAGCAAAAAGGCTTTTAGTAGCATGCTGTGTCAATTTCAGAAAGCATGTAGGAGCAGGATAAAGAAACAGGCAAGCCACAGACTAAAACTAAAACCTGAATTGATTTAAACTAAATTATAGTATATTACAATAATTATGACTATACTGGGATTAATCAGATTCTTATCTGTCAAGTTAAAATTAACAACTCTGTGACTTCAGGGGAAACAATTGTGAACTAGCATATTTCTGAATGAGTTGAGATGATGACCATGGCAGAAACCAAAGGAGTGTGTAGACTGGTCATAAAAACCTCTTTTGTCTATCCAAAGTGATAACAGAAATTCAAGACATTGTGATTTCCAAAAGTGGACATTAGAGGGGATTATAGAGGGGATTAAAGATTCCAGGTAGAAAAGAAAAAGAAAATGTGCCCTTTGGTTTTGGATTAATTTACAAAATGACACAAAATATTATGACATACGAAATATTGTTGAAGAATGGAATCAGAAATTACCAGGCACAATATCAGCAAACTCTGCTGCTATGGCTACATTATTTTCGAAAGTTCTTAAGAAATGACAGATGTAAAAGGGAATGTTTTGATAGATTTACAGGATAAAAAGGTGAAATAAATTTTGTCTTGATGTAGAAATATTAAAATTACTGGAAAACAAATAGCATGGATTGTAAGACAGAAAACAATTAAAGTGAAAGCTCCAAATGGACTAAATAAGAGCACTCTATTGGTTATATAAGAGTGGCTAAAGACTTGAATAAGTATTTTCCCTTTTCCCCTTTTACTTTTTTTGCAGCTTTTACAGGTAATCCTCGACTTATAATCATTTATTTAGCGACCGTTTGAAGTTATGACGACACTGAAATAAGTGTCTTACAACCAGTTCTCATTCTTACAACTGTCACAGCATCCTTGCGGTCACCTGATCACAATTCAGGTACTTGGCAATCTGCAAGTATTTATAAGGGTTGGAGTGTCCCAGTGTCACTTGATTGTCACCTGTGACCTTCTCATGCCTGTTTCTGACAAGAAGTCAATGGGGAAAGCTAGATTTTGCCTAAGGAACATGGCAAAAATTGTCAATTCATTCTGGTCTTATTGACAGCATTACTCAGTGACAGTAGTTCCAGCCCCAACTGTTGTCTTTAAGGACTACTCATATTATTTCTTTATCTCTCTAAGTTTATTTAAGTTTAAATAAAGTTTATTTAAATTTAAGTTTAGCTTAAATATTAATATCCTACCTCATGACAAACACCCAAAAAAAATTTAAATTACTAAATCCATTTGCAAATTACTAACCTGTCATCTATATATTATATTAATGACAAAATAGTTAACAGGAAGAACAATAATAATTTAAAAAGACAAGGATTTAAAGTTTCAAAACTCTCTGTTAGCAAATTGTTAATCAGCTCATAGAAAATTTTCTATCATCATTCCAAATCCTCCCAAAAGTTAACAGTAATTTGTCCTGAATCAAATATCCACATTTGTTTTTTAATTCCACCTCTTATCAATTGTTGTCTGATTAAATATAATAAATTCAATCTCCAAAATCAGTCCAGATGAAATTTGTTCATCACACTAATCTCCTTCGATCCTCCTAGGGAAGGCCAATTTGTCACTTCTCTATGGAGTATAATTCCTGCTGTTGTAAAAGACTGCAGGCTGGTTGTTCAAAGAAGTATATGCAATCAACTGGATTCATTCTAAGTCCATACAGCCCAACTTTCTTTGCGGCAGATTGATTTCAAATCGTACTTGTTTTGTGAATCTGAATTATCGAAATATTAGATATATCTAAATATTTTCCACAGACATTATCATTTCATCAAACTTTTAAAAAAACTTTCAACGAAAGATTGAATGTTATCAAATGGTCTTTTCAACCAGCCCTGCTTGTCAGTAATTCAATACATTATTGTTCTGTGTGAGTTAGACAGAGAACCAAGAACGCTGAAGCAGTGAAGAAAATATTGTCTGAATATTTTCAATCCAAAATTAAGATAGTAAAAAAAATAAACTTCAAATATTTGACAAATTAATAAAATGCAATAACCCTGTGGTGAAAGTCTAATATTGATATAAATCAAAGCACTTTACCATCCAAAAGCATGCTGTATTTCCATACGGAAAAGCAAAAGTTATTCAAGACAACAACATAAATCAGAAGGAAAAAGAAAACAACAACAGATAAAGCCCAGCAGGGCAATAGATTAAATCAGCATTCAGCCAACTTTAAGACAAAAGCAAAATAAAACAATAAATTCAAAAAGTTTATGTTAAAACCCAGGCATATTTACAAAACAAACTGCTGAAAGGAAGATGGATTTGCCCAATGACTTTCTGACCGCTCCCACAATCTTCAAGATTCCCCTTCCCAGTGGGTCCATGGCCATTCAAAAGTTGTTTTGGGTAATTCCTAAGTGCTCCCATTTAAATTCAGGAAGCAGTACTGCCAGAGAACCAGCTTTGGCAGCAAAACCAGCATATTGTCAGCAGGAAAAGCAAAAATTCCCACCATTCAGTAGCCATTTTGGGGAGAAGGACAAATTTTAACTTTTCTTATATTAGTATTCTAAGCATTTCTAGACATTTCCTATGACAAGAAAAATCACTTTCACATTAATTTGAAATTATTTGAAGATAATTCTTGTTTATTTCATATTTCAAAAAATATTCTTTTTTTATTTCAGTAGAGCATCTGATAAAATCTCTAAAAATAACATTTACAAAATAGAGGACTGATTTGCATTTTATGTACAAAATAAAAATACATCCAAACAAATCCAAGGGATTTACATCTAGAATTTTTTTTCCTAAATTGCTATCTGTAATCTTATAATTTGGCATTCATAGTTGTCTTAGGAAATTAAATTCTGCTGCGTAGAAGAGAGACATCACTGAATGCCTTCTTATTCTTACTATGCACTGAACTTTCTTTTTGATTAGTAGTACTGGGGAAACAAGAACTTCATTATTAGATCCAATATCCAGGAGCATTCAAGATACAGAGTATATTATGTGGCACATCTAGGAAATTCCTCTAACTTTGATCTTGACAAAAAATATTTACAGGCTGTCAAAAGTGTATTCTACCCCACAAAGGTCTTATCTGCCTCTCTTCTTATTGAAAAAGATTCAAAAAGTATTATGCATAGGATGTTCTCCAATGACCAGAATTGCAGCCTTAGTGAGCTAGTGATCAGGATGAGGTTTAAACCAATAACTACAGTACTGCTCATTCACCTATGCTACATTGACTTTCCAGACAATGGATTTTGTTTATAATTTAGAGACCATATTCAATTGCATGAACTAGTCATTCTTTTGTTACATATTTTGTACACTATTCTGAAAAACATTGAAAAAAATGTCAAGCAGTAACAAAATAATTTCGATACCTGTATATATGTGTTGCATATACAGGTAGACCTAAACTTACAAAAGATCATTTAATGACCGTTTGAAGTTACAATAGCACTAATAAAAGGGACTTATGGCCATTTTTCACACTTATAACCCTTGCAGCATCCCCATGGTTATATGATCAAAATTCAGATGCTTGGCAACTGACTCATATTTATGATAGTTGCAGTGTCCCGAGGTCAAGCGATTACCTTTTGTAACCTTCTGAAAATCAAAGTCAATGGAGAAGCCAGATTCATTTAACAACCGTGTTACTAACTTAACAAGGACAGTGATTCACTGTGACAAAAAAAGATCATAAAATGGAGCAAACTCACTTAACAAATGACTCGTTTAGCAACAGAAATTTTGGGTTCAATTGTGGTTGTGACTTGAGGACTACCTGTAATAGAGAACATAATAGATAGGTTACAGAAGCATATGCATTTTTTTCATTGTAACTTTTAAAACAACTTTATTATTTTTTGATTGTTTAAAAGAGGGTAGTTATGAGAAGAAACATGGCAAGCCTTACTTAATTTTCTATCCCTTTATGTCAATTTGCAGCATTGAAAGAATTATTTTGTTCTAAATACTCCTTGAAGAGAGAGAATCTTTTATTTTCTGCTATTTAAAAGAATCTAATAAATCTATAAAATACTAAGTGACAATGTTCAGAACAATGAGAATTTAATTGAACGGAAAAAGCAGAATGTAAATGAATATGTATCACCAGTAAGGATAATAAAAACTTGTGATAGTACTGTATTACTTTTTATATTCCAGGCAATCTTTACTCTTCAGAATGCAAATTCAATTTAACCTTTAATACTAATTTAATTCAGGGGCAAAAAAAAAGTGTGCAGCACTAATAATATTTAAATTGCAAAAAAGCCTAAGTCAAGGTCTGGTATAGGGAAAATATGGAAGGGATTCATGCTTAAGAGAGCAAATACAGTGAAAACATGCAACTTCAGAGCTCAATCTGATCTTCTATTCATGATTAATATACAAATGATACAAACATTTTCAAATATGCATATCAAATCCAACATTCATTTTACACAAACTACAAACTTTCTATTCTTTAGTTCAATTCAATCTTTATGAAATACCCACTATATACGAATTTTCATTTTTAAAAATGAGGATAAAGTCCAAAGCAAATAATAATAAAACTATCTCTTTCAAAATTCTATACAATTATATGCATACTGAAAATCAAAAGCTATTTCTACTGTCCAATAAAGCCCCTTGAAAATATTTTCACTTTCCAATCTTGTACATAACTGAGCAGAGACCCCACTGAATTAAATGTAACTTACTTTTGGGTAACCGTAAATGGGATTGCACTATTGCTAACTTATATTATAATTGATACTTGAGTAAATAGTTGTAGAAAAAATAGTATGATTCAGTTGCCAAATTACAGTTGCTGTAATTCTACACTTTAAGTTTTCTTACAATAGTGTCAAGCTCCAGTTGTACAAAGTTTTATTAAAGGTATAAAGAGGAAGGGGCACTAAGTGTGAGGGGTCTAGGCAAAATCATGCCCTATGTTCATGACTCTGAACCAGAAAGAATGAAAGAATGAATGAATGAATGGTAGCCTAGATTATGATTGTGACTTGGAACCGATTGCTCAACCCATAAGAACATAGTTGACACCATGTTGCAAGTTGAGATAGGGAAGCAATCAATTATATTAAGAAATGGCTTTAGGAGGATTTTATCTTTGAAAACAAGATAGTACTTTTTTTCAGAGATAGAATAATTTCCATAAGGATATTAATGTCACATACTTCACATATTGTGATTTTAAGTTACATCTGGCACTATAATAACCTTGACTCTTAACTTCAACTTCAGCGGCTTTCCCTGCCAATTCAGTCTTTATAAGGATATTCAAACATTTTGAATCTTAAGGATAAGAAAAGTAAAATTCTGCTATCCTTTCTAATGTAAATATTTAAATATTTACAATATTTAAAACTATTTTAACATCTTTGCAAAAGCCTATCTCTTAAGACAGATATCTGACTTAGTCAATTGTAAGGAAGTGCACATAGGAAAAAATATTAATCTTCTTAGTATTCTGGGTGGTTTACAATATTGTAAACTTCAGAGTCATTTAGGTGAAATGGATGGTATAGAAATGTGATAAATGAATAAATAAAATCATTACAAAAATTATTCCGTTTGTCTTACAGTCTTTCATATTTCATATAAATTTATTTTTATAAATATTCAAAGTGATCAATCCACATTTTTCACAATAAATTACACAATTTAATATGGACATATGGCATATAAAATTTCAAAACACACAATATAGACAGCTGTTATTGCAATAAACTTTTCAACATAACAAAATGTCTCATTTTACACAGGCAATTTTGAAATAATAGCTAATAATTAATTTATGTTCTCATTTCTTATAATAATTTTCTCTATGATGTTTTTTCCAAATAAATTATTTTCTAAAATGTAGTAATGAATAAATTATTAATTTTGTGCAGATTAACTATCATCAACTTACTGTATTAATTTCTGAGATCTCTGCGTATATGTTTTCTGAACTGCATTCTGACACCATTATATCTGCGTGTATGGTGTGTATGGTAATCACATCACTGCCAAGCTCCTGTTCATTTAACAAAAGAAAACTTGTTAAGACTCTAAAACATTTTTTTAAATAAAATAAAATAAAAAAATAAACGGCAAAAGATTATCATTGTGATTTTTTCTTTGACCAAGATTTAGACTAGTTATATGAAACATTAATTTAAAACGAAAACTCAATTTTAAAGGAATAAAGGCTCAAAAGAGTTGATTACAAGCATATTTAGATGCATTCAACTATCTTTAAATACAATCAATGTTTTCAAATTTTTTTTCCAGGGTCTGAATGGGAGAGAACTCAAGAGTTGCTGCCAACACAATGATCATTAGTGTGCAATCTCTACCTATCAAAGAGCATGTTTGAGGGCCTTTCTGGATTCATACCACCTTTTTGAACAGAAGATGAAAGCTATGGCCAGAGATATATGACAGTTTCAGCTACAGCACCAGTTGCAAAGGTATATGGGGCAAGAGAATCTGCCTGCAATAATTTAGTCTCATTACCCAGCCACATTAATATATTCCATTTAGGGCTGCCATTAAAAATTACTCAAAAGCTACAATTGATCAAAAATGCAGTTGCCTGCATTCTTTCTGGCCCCTAGTTTTGATAGAATACATTATTTTTGCAAAGACTTCACTGGTTGCCAATTGATCTCTGGATACAATTTAAGATACTGATTTTGACCTATAATGTCCTTTGTGGCATGGCACATGGATTCCTGGAAAGTCACGAACTCCAACCAGTATGCTGAATAGAATATCTAACGAGGAATTGCTACAAATCCCAGTTTCAAGTGCCAATGCTGTGGAACAGCCTCCCAGTAGAGATCAGATTAGCCCCCTCTTATTGGCATTCTGGAGTAAAAGAAGCACTTTTAGATGTTTCAAATTAATTTAACAAATAATTTGTGGAAGCAAAGATAGAAAATCTTTAAAAATGTACCATCACAAAAAAGGAGCAGATAACTAACTCATTCATCTATAATACAGCAGTGAAATAAGTCTATTTCAATAGCTTCTACAATAAATGAGGTAAAGTTAGAAAACAGAAAATTATTTTGTATCTGTAACATATCAGCATTGTCCCAAAAGTGTTTTTTTCCAAAAGGCAACTGGATTTTCTTGGTTTTTTTCTTTGAAAATATTTCACTTTTCAACTAGAAAGTTTCTTCATTCCTAATTGTTAGAACAGAGTTCTGAGTTAATACTGAAGAAGCTTCTTGCATGAGAACTGAAACGTTTTCAAAGAAAAAAAGCAAAGTCCAGTTGTCTTTTGGAAAAAATACCTTTGGGACAACCATGAGCTGGATGATTAAGAATCTCAATAGACAAATATCAGCTTTATAATTTACTGTGTCAAATGAAGTGAGAAAAAATTGAAATTCATCTACTTTCATATATTTGTATAAAGCAATTCCTTGCATTTTGAACACATATTATTTGTCTAGTTATATATCTCACTGAATGGAGTGAAGGGGAAAGCAACTGAACACGGCCGTTAAAGACCAACAATTGTAATACTATCTTTTCTTGATTTCCGAATATAGAAGTCTCACTGATGTTTCTTTTTTGCCTATCTTTGTATGTTATCTAAGAAAGTTAGCTTGGTCCAGTGGTTTAGGCAGCGGATTAGAAGCCAGGAAACTAATCCAGCTTTAGCCATGAAAGCTGACTGGGCAACTTTGGGCCAGTTGTGCTCTCTCAGTCGAACCCATCTCATAAGGTTGTTGTGAAGAAATTAGGTGTATAGTGTGTGTTTGTCATCTTATTTATAAAAATAGTAAAAGTGGGATATAAATAAAAAGCTATTTTCTAAACATTTCTTTACCAGGCTAAGTAACATCTTCAGCAGAATGTAGAGGATGTCTATATTTTTTTGAATTGAAGGATGAGCAATCCTAACATTGTTTTTTTAAACTATGTTGGCATTTGTGTTTTTTTCCTACAGAAATACTGTCCCTCTAACTCTTGATTGAAATTTTTCCAGCATCAGAACAATCTAAGATGACAGTTTATGAAGTGTGTTTTGTGTCTGTGTGTTTGTTTGTGAATACATGAGCATAAATTGTAAACAGTTTACTTAGAATAATTTAATAATCTCAATCAGTTTATCTAAAAAAAGTATTAACAATTTGACCATGATGATGATAATGGAAAATAAAGAACAAAGGTAACTGTATATGCAGATCATTCTGAAGAACATTCCACTGCTAAATCCTGATAAAAAATATTTATTAGATTTTTATGTTACTACAACTTTGCAGCACTCAGCAGTATAAAACAACAATATAAAGTACATAAAAAGTCTAATTTCCATGGGGAAACTCTTCTATAATGTGGGGCTACCACAAACAAGCACTTCCTCTTGGCTTCTACCCCTCTCTCTCATATCCCAATAATTAGGAATTAAAAGCATTTTTTCTTGCAATATTTATATTAGATGAGTTCATTCTAGATGAAGAAAATGTCCCAATACTTTTTCTTCACGTCTTAACTATCTTAGATTAAGAACAATTTAATCACACTTCTTAAGATTACAAGCAAAAATAGAACAACAGTTAAATATCACTTGTCATCCATCGA
This sequence comes from Pseudoxenodon macrops, assembly GCA_032467955.1. Lineage (NCBI taxonomy): Eukaryota > Metazoa > Chordata > Lepidosauria > Squamata > Pseudoxenodontidae > Pseudoxenodon > Pseudoxenodon macrops. The sequence continues at coordinate 237,180 of JANHFT010002246.1, read as the reverse complement.
GGTAGATATTAACAATATACAGCCAGTGTGCTGTGCATCTTGCAACATATACTGCAATTCTCAACATTTCTTTGCAGCCTTATATGGTAGATTGCAAGGATGAACTATCAGTTTCTTCCAGTCTGCTGAATGGACAAAGTCAACAGTGCTGAAAAAAAGCATATTCCAACAACATGTTTGGCAGACATTTGGAATTGCACATTTCATTCCCCATTTCCCAGCCAATCTTCTGCAGATCACTGTTCCAAAAATAACCCACAGAAATATCACAAAGGAGGACAATGCTTCTTCCCTACAATTGTGTTCAACACTTGGAAAGAGAGCATGTCTTTTTATATGTGTATATGTTTACAGAGAGATAGCCATGGTACCTCACTGCTTTATGCAAATCAAGGGACAAAACTGTTTTCCAAATTGTATCTGCCGTATATTTTCTACAATTTTGCCACTGTTCAACAGTGATCAAAATATATTATCAATTCTCCAGTTTTGTTCTGCTAAACAAAATCTGTTAAAACAATATTTGAATTGTTCAGTATTTAATCAAAAAGCATTATACAATGTGAATACTACTAGAAGACTGCACTGCTATTAAGATAACTTGCCCTGTATTATGCAGCCCTAAAAAGATTCTCTGAACATGCTTCTCACATTAAAAAATGGCTGTTCTACATGTGAGAAAACTGTTTAAGAGATTACCTGTGTTGCATTAAGAATGCTAATAATCTTCTTCTGATAATTTGATCAAAATGTATCTCTATTCTTAAAGTTTTTTGCCCTATAACGAGATCTTGCATAAATAAAGGAAGAACACATACATGTGGAAAACTAACTTTTGGTATACTCTGTGGACATATCCTTCAGTGTTAAGGGTACTGGAAACTTTGCAAAAAGATATTTTAAATAAAGAGTAGACTGATAGAATCTGGATACAGTCAGCTTGCTCATTTTTTTCCACCTTAAATTTTAGATGCAGCTCTTAGATGCTGACATGAAATTTCACTGTAAAATGAAGAAATTATGGCACTTTCAATTTTCACTCAAACATTTATTTTTATGGCTTAGGCAAGCTTTTAAATTAAAGTAAATTCTGTGCCTAATTAACTGCAGAAAACCATATTCAGATTTTTGTTATAAAGCAATATTAGTCTTTACAGTTTAGCTATTAAAACTAGGGATAGAGAAATTTAATGCAGAAAAATTCTTAATTTCTTTGATACTAAAAAGCCAAAATAAGTCTTAAGCTTTCTTTTAGTAATTTGAGTCTCTCTGTTCAAAAATCCAAAATAGGATAAACCAGAGGAACATCTGTTAAGACTAATCTAAAACAAGAATTAACGTCTTTTTCAAAAGATGGCAGTACAATGTTTCATACCCATCTTAAATAATCTTGTGCTATAAGTATAGTATTAGAAATTGTCATTATGGTACACATCACCTCCCCTTTCTTCTCAGTTAATACAATAGAGAATTTAAAAAGATGCCACCCTAATTTTCTATTTAAGTGATAATCAAAATGGCTGTTTGTGATTATGATGCTATGTCTGCAATTATTCATTTAGCACTCCAATAATTGAGAAGTATTATAGCTGATTAGAATTTTGGGTTTTATTGAATGGTGTACATTTGCCTTCATTCGGTGTACATTTACTTCTCTTTTTCTCAAAACCCGTTCCAGAGAAAAGAGTTGTAGGAATGAACAGAAGCATACTTGCATGGCACTGATTATATTTCTTTGTATTACTAATGACTTTTCCATTCTGTAAACATTTTCACTATATATTAAACATTTGCTTCAGTTTGGGAAGTTCTAATCATACAAGGAATGCATTCATATTATTAGATGTTAACCAGTTGCAATTTTTTGTCTTTCTCAATTGTTTAATAGAACTATCAGATACATTCATTTCTGTGCAAATCTGTGTAGCAGGTCTAGTTTTTATCTTGAACACAAATGCTTGTACTAAGCACATACTTTGCAGTATCTTGTTTTGCAATTCTGTATCTGCTTTCCTAAGCCACTGATTTGACTACATTTCTTGGCTTTGTAATGAAAAAACAAAGCATTGAATTCAGTTATAGTATATGTATATGTTCCTGGTTTAGGACAAAGTGTAATCTTGTTGTGCTGGTCTGTATCGCATAGTGTACAGATTAATAGATGTCACAACAATGCCAAGTCAATTTAACCTGTAGTCTAATATGAGAAAACTAGCTGCTTCTCACTAACAGAATAGCAGAGTTGGAAGGGACCTTGGAGGTCTTCTAGTCCAACCCTCTGCTTAGGCAGGAAACCCTACACCACTGAGACAGAAACCCTACGCTACTGAGGTCCAAAGTAATTGCAGATAAGACAACACATACTATGCACTGCATTTGCATTAATAAAGCTTCCCTAAGAAGGTATTCTTCCTATATTGCTCAAAAATCAACTGAATTCAACTTTAAAAATATGCTTATCTATAACAAAATTCAACCATCACAGAGCATTTATGGAAATTTCCTTACAAATCAAATTGGGAATATTCAAGAGATAAAGCATTGTTTAAAAAATTCTACAACAGACTGTTATTGCCATTGTGTTAAGGGGTCTTGTTTCCAATTTGTCAAACAAACAGAAGGCAACTAGAAATCAGAAACAAAACTGTTACACTGATAGGCATATTTTGTTCAGTGGCAACTTGAGAGGGATATACAGGATAAAGAAAAGTTAGTTTAAGAGATGGGGGGAGGGGAGAAAACAATACTTGCAACAATGTCCTGACCTAGACAGATTAAAAAAAAAAAGATATGGGGTGACATAGGTCTAAAATGAGTTTAGTAGATGTCCTTACATCTATTTCAATGTGATCTAGATATAGATGGTTGGGGATTGCTTTAATAAAATCTCTGTAGTCCCTATAGTGAGGCATTCTTATTTCTCAGAAACTACACTAAGAGGGGCATCAAAGAACAACCAGGGGGAGGAAACTGAAAGGGGGAAAAAGGGGAAAAAAGAAAGAGGAATAAATGTAGGGATTTTCCTATATTCCTGGCCCAGACATTGCAGGAAGAGAATCTGAAAAAAATAAAAGGCAGCTAATCACCCTGAATGAAAGGATAACTCTACATTCGGTGTCCTCCTTCTCAATCCACTACAAAAGACTAACTTAACATTGCAAATACGGCAGGTCCTGATGCAGCTTTTCAGAACTCTTAACAAGGCTATTTACTCCTGAGAGGAGTTAACAATACCGCCTCGAACTTAAAAACAAAACGGCGGTAATCGTTGCGTTATCAACCCCAATTCATCGCACCCAGATGGGCGAGATCGATATGAAAGACTAGTATCACTTGGCAGATGGTTACTGGGGGGGGGGGGGATCATAAACCAGCCATCCCAAATTTCCTTCAAGAATACTCAAGGCCAACTTATCATTAACACAAAGACCTGGAGGATTAACCGAGGTTGTGATTTTTTTTTTAAAAAGAGGAGGGGGGAAAGGGGGGGTCGTGGGGAGTAAAGAAGAAGAAGAAAAAAACCCACGGAAGCTCTTTCCAAACCGCGCCACCTCCGGGGGGGAAAAAAAAGAAGAGGACGGCGGGTAACTTAAAGGAGAGGCCTCGAGTGCAGCCGCTTGGGTGGAAGACAAAGGCTGCTTCTGCTGCTTTTTCCACACGTTTTTTCGACCCGGCGTTCCCAAGTGGCGCCCAGCTCCTGAGATGAGAGGAAAGAAAGGCGAATCCAGCGCCAGCATCAGGTGCCGGGCCTTCACGCCGTGGACCAAAACCTGGAAAGCTCCAACTCGACCCAAGGAAGCGAAAACAGAGGCGGGGAGCAACAGAAAACGGTCAACGGCGCCTCCTACCTGCCAGGTGGGACAGTCCGGAGTTTACCCGGTTACAGGCGTCGCCTCATTGTGCCGCCATTGGTACTGCCGCCGCCATTTCACCTTGGCCGCCTCCTCCTCCTCTCAACTGTCAGGTTCCTCCATTTACCTGAGGCCGGCTGCGACAAGCTTCCTCCCCGCCCCTGCCTACGCAAAAAAAAAAAAAAAAAAAAAGGGTCCCACCCCCCGCTATCGTCGAGAAGGCCCAATGCCACGCCGTCGGCGAAAAAAACCCAGAGTCTGAAAAGTCAACGCCTCTCGCTCCTCCGGCAGCGTGTGCCAGCTCGCGGCACCCACGCGACAAACTCACCTAACATCACGGCGCGTCCTTCTTTCTCTTCCCCTCGCTCGCGCTCTCTCTCTCTCTCTCACCGCGTGCCCTTTTCTTCCCCCCCCCCGTCCGCCTCCTCGCCGCTTATTCAATAAAATAAAAGAACGGGCCGGATTGGCGAGGAAAGCCGGGTTAGAGGTCAAAGGTGGAGAGATTAGCCAATGGGAATGCCGGAGACGGCCAAGAGGTTGGAAAGCGGCTGGAAGGAGGAGGAGTTTGCGGGAGAAATTCACGTGCGCCAAATGGCCGGATCTTGGTCCCTCGAGTGCTTTTCTTATCCCTTTTCCTTATTGCAGTAGCCACCGAGTTTGTATTCTTAGCCTCTGCTTGCGCCAACGGGTGTGGAGTTGGGTCTTCTCGACGAAAGCGAGGGTAGTGCCCTTCGAATGTATGAAGCTGCAGTCTTCCTACGTGTAACTCGTGATCACAAGGGAGTTTCAAAAAAATCTCATGCATTATTCTAGAGGCAAAATTTAGGTTGTTAGAAATTAACTGTATTTATCTACCGATTGTGCCGTTCCCTTTCAGGGTAAGCAACGTTATGCAGAACATGGAAAAACTGTATAAATAAGTCAAAGAAATAGATAAGAAAGATGCCTACATTTAAATGTCTATGGAGATTCTCAGTCATCCAGGTTGTGGCAGATGCTTTTTCAAAAGGCAACGTTAAATTGCTTTGAGAACTTACTCGGCTGAAAAATGACTGATGTATGTATAAAATTAAGTTCCCTTTTTTTCTTAAGGAAAAGAGCAATATCTAATATTTTTCTATGTCCAAAACTAGAAAAGCAAACCCAAAATACAGGAGAAAATGCACTTTTGTTACTTCATATGTAGGTTGGTATGACTCAAATGTACAGTTTTGGAGTCCATCAGAGGGATTTATGTGTTTTTTAATCCAGCAGGTTTGGATCCAGCAGATTCCCAACACCCAGTACAGGTCTTACATCAATCTCAAAACTGCCATCAGTAGCTTTATATCAACATAGCTCTCTGTGTTTACAACAGCATGACAGGCAGAGAAAACATATTTCGAGAGAATTCATTTCTCCAGTGATGTGTCACGCTCTGATCCACTCAATAGATTTTCAGTAGTTACAATTGAGATATAAATCTCTGATTCTATGTATTATACAGACATCAAGAATAGCAGTTTGTCTTGCTTCTTTTAAAGCCATGTCAGTCTACATGCTCAGTGAGCTTAACAGCAGTTGAAGTTAATGTTTGTTTTCTTAGGCTCAGGACTAAAGATGGATACTCTAGTGCGACTTCATTTAGGTAAGAGACTGGTGGTTCAAAATCAGAGTTATTCTGTGTAGTACCTGGCCTATCAGAAAGATAACAGTAAATATTCAAGAGGAAAATAAGATGTAGAATGTTAAATACTATAAAGTTGCTATATGAGAAGTTAGTAGAGCGGAGGAGATACATTTTTGGCAAGAATGGAGACATTTGAGGTAGGGAGAGAAGGCATCTGAATCATACATAACTGAAGTAGCTGGTCTGATTTTTGTGTGTGTGTGAGAGATACTGAAAAAATCTTAGAACTTTATAAGCAGTCCTTGACTTACAAAAACTCATTTAGTGACCGTTCAAAGTTACAACAGCACTGAAAAAAGTGACATGACCATTTTTCACTCTTGCAACTATTGCAGCATTCCCATGGTCATGTGATCAAAAGTCAGATGCTTGGCAAATGACTAGTGATGGTTGCAGTGTCCCGGGGTCATGTGATCACCTTTTGCAACTTGCCAAGCAAAGTGAATGGAGAAGCCAGATTCACTTAACCATGTTATTAACTTGACAACCGCAGGGAGTCATGTAACAATTGTGGCAAGAAAGGTCATAAAATGGGGCAAAACTCACTTAACAAGTGTTTCACTTAGCAACATAAATTTTGGGCTTAATTGTCATAAATTGAGGACTACCTGTATTAAATAGCAGGCTAAAAATTAATGTAGCTGATGTGAGCCAGATTTGCCCTGCAGGTCATTGTAGACCTATTCAGGCTAAACTGAAAAATAAGGTCAGAGCTCATAATCTCTAGGGTTCCATTTTTCTGCTATGAGGAGAGAAAAAATTAGGAGCAATTTACATAACCACTCATTGAAGGATGGGAATATTTATGTGACAACTTGAATTAAAAGGTCACGTTGCTTTGATTGTAAATATTTCAACATTTAAAATAAGGAGTTCATAGCAAACATGGAACAAAAGATATACCTACTAAATTATTTACTAAATATTAATATTAAATATTAATTAAATTAATTAAACTATTTTTGAGAGGCAGTTTGGCGGCTCTCAGAAATAATTTAACAGTTAAGCTGCTGGCCAAGAAATCAGGAGATTGAGTTCTAATCCAACTTTAGGCATGAAAGCTGGCTGGATGACCTTGGGCCAGCCACTTTCTCTCTGCTCACAACAACCCTGTGAGGTGGACTGAGAGAGTGACTGGCCCAGGTCAGTCACTCACTCAATTGGTCAATAGGAGTAAGGAATATTAGGTACATTTACCATTTAAAGTTATTTATAAAAATAATAAAGTGAGAAATAAATAAATGAATAGACTTGAATATGTTATAATTGAAGGTGGAAACATCAGAATGAAGCCAGATTTTTGTCTCTGGTGGCCCACATACTCTTTCTAATGGCTTAAAGGCCATTTGATTGCAAAATACAGTAGAACCTCTGGTCACGACCATAATTTGTTCCATAACTTTGGTCACAACCTGATTTCCCACAACAAGAAATTTGGTGCTTACAAAAAAAAATGACGTGCAAGGGGAAATCGCCCATGGCCATGTTTGATCGTCAACCCAAGTATGTTTTCGTGACTAGATTCAAAAAATTTGTGAATTATTTGGTCAGAACCTGATTTGGTCATGGTCAGAAGCGTTCATGACCAGAGGTTCTACTGTATTAGCATTTCTGAATAAAAGCTAAAGACTGCATTTAAGTTGGCTAAAGCTCTTTTGTGCTTGATGCTTATTAATAATATGCAATCAGAAATGAAGATTCTTGTGTTGTGGAATTGACTTCCAAGTAACTATAAATAGGATTGCAGGCATATCCCCTGAAATTAATTATGAAATGTCACTTGTTTGTGGGGTGGGCTGCTGGGGTTTCGCAGGAGTTCGGGAGAACCTTTAGCTAAGATTCTGTGCAGTTTGGAGAGCCCCCAAATCCCACTCCTGACTGGTCCCGCCTACCCTACCCCGCCCCCCCCAGGAGTCCTCACACGGCCCATTTTGGATGTAGGTAAGTGCAGGACGCGTATGGAGGTTCAGGGAGGGCGAAAAACAGGCCTATTGGAAATTCAGGAAGCCTCCAGAGCCTGGGGAGACCATTTTTGCCAAGCTTCCAGAGCCCAGGGAGGACAAAAATACCGCCCCCCCCACCGTAGTGCAGGAGGTCGACTAGGCCACGCCCATCATGGCCACGCCCACCCAGCAACCGGGCAAAGAACCCCTTACTAAAATTTCTGAAGCCCACCCCTGGTTCACCCTAGTTGTTTTCTGTATGCCTGTTTCAGAACGTTTTACAAAAATGATAACAATGCATTTGAGTATAAATGAGTATTTGAGTATAGATGAGCCAGCTAGCTTGATTGATTGATTGATTGATTTAAGGAATGTAATTATTGGGCAGAGGCTTTCATTATATATTCCTGGCTTCAGATTTACATCTTTATCACTGTTCCTAGTCTGTTTCATGTGATTTTTCTCTTCCTTAATAATAAGCTAAACATTTAGTTATATTCAGAAGTAAATAAGCAGATAGAAACAATTTAGCACAGAAAATCCATCTCTTTTATTTGAAGACTTGGAACATAAAAATGTTTTAAGCTGTTCATTATTGCATCCTCTTCTTAAAAGTATGACTGCAGATGAATTGTTTTGCAAACAGAGATCCCATTTGCTGTTTCAATTGTGAATCTAATGTTTATTTACTCTGAGTTTTAAAGAGTAATTGCAAACATTCATATGTTGAAACAGGAAAAAATATGAAAGGATAGAATGTTTTTGCATTTCAATTTATTTAAAAAAATAATTTAATTTTATATTAAAGTAAAAAGGGAATCTTTTTAAAAACAGATTGTTAGAAACTGAGAGTTTCTTGGTACTCTCTGAGCTTGCTTGTTTTCTTGCAGACATTTCATTACCCAAACTAGATAACATCAGCAGTGCTAGCATCATTTGCTGTCAGTTTATTTAATCTAGTGCAGTGATGGCTAACCTTTTTGTTGTCGCATGCCAAAAGCAATGCGCATGCAACACCTCCACACACACACTGACCTCCTGCACATGTGCATGCAACATCCCTGCATGACCCCCACATGGGCGCATGCGACCGCCTGACACCCTAGTAAGGCCTAGTAAGCCACCCTGCAGCCTCCTGGGAGCAAAAACGTGCTGGGGGCCACGCTACATCCCATTTTGGGCCTAGTAGGCCTCCCTGCAATTATAACCCATAATGCAATGCACGGGCGACCCACTCCATACTCCCCTGCACATGCACACACATCTCCCATATGCACCCCGCCTCTCACGCATGCGCAGCAGAGACCCAAAAATTATCTGGCCGGCGGGAGCACATTCATGTGCAGTGGAGCTGAGCTGGGGTGACGGCTTGTGTGCCCACAGAAAGGGCTGTGTGTGCCACCATCTAATGTGGCTTACCCTGTCAGTATTGGTGAGGTTGGTTCTTTGATTGGGCTGTTTACTGTTGGCTTCTTTGGCAGTTTCTTGATTGGAGTATTGTTTACTTGATTATTCATCTGATGTTAATCTTGGAGTTAATCTATGCTGATCTGAGTGCTGATTGCTGATGGAGAGGTGCTTTGGTCTTTTTGTTCCTTTTTGCCTGGTTGATTGTTTTGCATAGTCTGTAGATGTTGTTAATGTTTATGTATCCGTTGATGGCTAATTTGTCAGAGAATGTCTTCTAGAAATTCCCTGGCATTTTTTAACTTGGCTTGGTCCAGGATGGTCACATTTTCCCATTTGAAACTATGGTTAAGTCTGCCTATATGTTGTGAAATTAAAGGGTTTTCACCATGCCTTCTAACTGCTAGTTGGTGTTAATGGATGTGTCCTGCCAGTTTTCTGCCAGTTTGTCCTACATAGTGGTTGTTGCAGTTATTGCATTGTATGTTGTAGATTGTGGATCCTCAAAGTATGACCTGCAGGCGCATGCGGCCTGCTGAAGCCATTAAACCAGCCCGCGCAGGACCACAAAGCTACCCCACCCACATCACCCCGCCCTCCCTTCGGCCGAGCGTAGGACTT
>JANHFT010002246.1:212352-225548 GCA_032467955.1 Pseudoxenodon macrops | reverse complement strand
TGCAGTACTGCATTCTAACCACTGCGCCACCGATATTAGCCATTAAAATGTAAGGAAAGAACTCTCTACCCCAAATTTGGTTCTTTGATTGTTAACTCTGGTGGTCCAATTTAATTTATTTCTATATGCCACTTGATTTACTTTTGTAATAATGTTGTGATTCTCAACATTTTCTTCACCCCGGAGCCCTTTAAATACCTTTTGTGGCCACACACCATGGCCACAGACCCCCAAAACTTAATTCAAGATTTAAATCATAACATTTCTTCAAGTTTGCATGGACCCCATGATGGCATTATGGTCCCCACGGGATCTCCGGACCACAGGTTGAGAACCATTGTAATACTATATACAAATACACTATAAAGTAGTTGAGAGAGGCAAGAATAATTATATAAAATCCAAGGCACAACTTATTTCTACACACTATTTCATCCTCTCTCTTTCTGCACCCACTGTTCTGTTGCATTTTAAATGGTTTTTGAAACAAGACCTTCAAGATGGCTCTATAATAGATATCATCAATGTGAACAAATAACAGTTGTCGCAAATGAATGATAAGGTTGCAAGATCCAACCTGGATCAGTCACTGGGACCAGAGATTTTTGTCTTCCAAGCTTTCGGACTTGTGCTGGAGCCCATCTTCAGGGAACAAGTTTTTAGCAGAGTGCTGTTCTGTGTGTGGTTTGATTTAGCTTAGTTTAGTTTACTTTATTGTCATTGCACCTCGTACAATGAAATTAAATGCCATTTTCAGTGTACATTATAACTATAAAAATAAAACATAAACACGTATCCTTCACATTCTCTATACAATTGAATTGAAAACCCGATACTGCATTAATGTTGCACTACACAATAGAATTCAGTATGGTTATTGCCCTGGGATAGAAGCTGTTTTTGGGCCTATTTATCCTTGTTTTTATTATTCTGTACTCTCTGCCAGATGGTAATAGTTCAAAAAAAAGGGTGCCCAGGATGAGATGGAGCTTTAAGAATGTTTTGAATTTTCTTAAGGCAGTGGGAGCTATTAAAGCTCTTCCAAAGAGGGAAGAAGGTAATCAATGATCCTCTGGGCAATGACGTTAACCCTCTGGTATTTCTAGTGCCTGTTGTAAGTGGCTTTTTAGATATTGGAGTGTATTGTTGGCTGGTTTCTAAGTCATTAGCTGTAATTGCTTGTGCTGCCCAGCCCTCACCTTGTAAGTACTTGATAGACTGGTGGTAAATCAGCACTCCTATTGACTGAAGAGGGTCCTGTTTCCCAGGCTTCCATCACTTCTCTGGCTGTTTTTGTGCCTGCTCATCCAACAATCTTAGTAGCTGCAAAATTGAATGTGTGTCCTTGTTCATTGCAGTGTGAGGCTACCAATGAGTTTGGGTGTCCTCGTCTGACTGCTCGCTTGTATTCTTGCCCCAAAACGAGTCCGAAAGCTTGGAAGACAAAACCTCTGGTCCCGGTGACCGATCCAGATTGGATCCTGCAAAATACAGTTGTGCTTTCTGGATAGAGCATGCTATTAACGAAGCAGGCTGATAAGTGGAGAGGGGAAAGAGGAAAGGAAGGGAAGACCACAAACCACCCTTTCACTCGGATGAGTTCAGAGTGAGACTTTCAAGAAACTACAGAGGGAGAAGGAAATTGGTAAAGATTGCTATGGCTTGTAAGGGATCTGAAGAAATTCTGTCTTCAACAATGATGAGAATTCTACACATTACAAAATAACCAAAGAGAGACCGCAGATACACTTCATAAACAGCTGTAGGTAATGACTCCCTAATTAGAAACTGTTAACTACATTATGACGTCTGGAATAGTAAATATCATTCTGACACAATTACTTTATATTTTAAGATCTATATGTAATGTTCAGATTATTGAGGCAAGCATTTTTTAAAAACCTACTTAGGAATTACAGTTTATTCCACAAACTATGATTAAGCAAACCATGGCTTAGGATAATTTTTTAACACGTGCAGAGACACAGAATATAGATCACCCTTATGATCTTTGGATGCCTTTCAGAAATGTGCTTGTCAGCTGCAGGAATTCTGAAGTCAGCATGGCTGTTTGGTAAATTCAGGGAGCTGAAGTTCATACATTTGTGGGTGCCAAATCTGGGACAAGATGATGCCACACATTTCTGAAACCAACCAACCAACTGCCAATAGAATGGAAAAATCGAAAGCTCTGCTGAGCTTACTCTGAGCCAGCAGTAGCAAACCAGGAAAAGCAAAAATAATCACAAGGTTATATTTTGTTGCATCCCTTACTGTATTTCCCTCAGTACTAAGTTTCTCAGCGTGTCAAAATGGGAAACAGGTTAGTGATTAATAATTGGTTATTATTCAACCAATATTGCAATAGACCACAGTGTGAATCTGATTTCAACGTAGCTGAAATACTTTATAAAGTGTTAAAAATCTGGTGCTGCCATCCATCAGCCTCACCTCCCACCATTCTCATCCTTCAAATCTTTCAACTTTATTATTTGAAGAGCATCACAATTATGTATTTCTATTGATAGGCTCATATTTAACAAAAAACCAGGATAGTTTGACTGTCATGATTGCTAGGTAAATAATAAAACACATATAAAACAGGTAGTCTTTGACTAATGATTACAACTGGGACTGGAATTTTGGCTGCTAATGCGGTTATTAAGTGAGCCATCACATAACCAGAACCAATTTCCTGACCATTTTTATCCCAGGCCTTAAGTGAATCACAATAGTTGGTAAGTGAATTGCATGGTTGTTAAATGAATTATTAAGCAAATATAGCTTCCCCAATTGACTTTGCTTGTTAGAAGCCAGCTGGAAAGATTGCAAATGGTGATAATGTGCTGCAAGTTGTTGCAATTGTTGTATATGCAAGTCAGTTGTCAAGTGCCCAAAGATCAATGACTATGGGGTAGTGCGATGGTCAAAACTTTCAGAACAGATCATAAGTCACTTTTTTCCAAGGCCGCCATTTATTTAACTACTATTAAATGAACAGTCATAAATCGAGGTCTACCTACAGTTATATTATATATTATAATTTTGGTTAAGAATTCTAGAGAGGAATACCAATATGATTAAAGGTACTTTTCAGTCAACCGAATGTTATCTTAGTTCTTAAGGTTTGATCTACAAAAATGAAACAATAAACCTACCTGATAGCAGGAGTTGGATATTCACTTGGGGTTGTGCTCTTTTGTACACCAGGGCTGCCACTTTCCTAAAAATATATAATCAGAAGTATAGCCATATTATAACTATATAGGCTAAGCTTTGAAGTAGGTGATAACAGAACAACTAAACTTGGTTTTTTTTGTGTGCATTGAATTATATCATTTATCCTGTCTAAATAAATCTAAATAAAGAATGACATGGGTATTTACTAATATGAGTACATTTATAATATCAGTCTGTTTATACCACTTCAGACTGGGCCTTAAGAAGCCAACTATCTTGGAAGTCAGCTCTTAATACAGATAGTTCTTGTTTAGTAATCACAATTGGGACTGGCAACCTAATTGTTAAGTGAAATGATCACTAAGTCAAACCACAACTGTGCTTATAACTTGCTTCAGCATAATTGCAAATGTAAATGTGCGAATTGGTCACAAAGTTATTTTTTCATCACTGCTGTAAATCGTTAAACAAGACAGTTGTTAAACAAGCATTCCCTTGTTTTTATAACAGTGAAATTTATATACTAATAGTGATGGAAATGTTGTGATTTTTCTTGGTATCTATTGATTGGCTTTTCCGAACGTACTATACTTCAGATTTGTTGAACAGAATCTCCCATCAACCCCAGATCACAGGCTATTGAAATGGTGGGTAGATATGATGAAAATTGTAGTTCAATTCTTTGAGAGACATAATATTGAAGAACTTTCCTTATAGCTACAGGATACAATAGCCCCATTTATGACACTGATAATTTAAAATGATGTGCAGTTTTTTCACAGCCAGATATTATGAATGTTAAGTGAACATGAGATTTGATGAATTAAATATAGATAATATTATTGTTATCTAATTGTCTCCTAACTGGTGTGCTTGGAATAAGCCAGGGGTTTCAAATTAGTTTGGAGGATGTTGACAGACAGGACTGATTGCTCCACTGGAGGTATTTAAAACAATACTATTTCAATTTCATTTAGATAAACATTAGGAGGAGTACAGACTATTTCCAGAAGTAAAAGTTCATTTGCTTACCTTAATTGCTGAATCAGAGGTATTTATTTGGTAGACAATATTAGGATCACTGTGGCTGAGCCTGAAATGCATAAATGAATCCATATATAAGTCAACCGTGATTTGAAAAAAACATCCTAATATTGTTGCCTGAAAAGATTTAGGTATAGAAATAAGACTTCCATTGTCAATATTTAATGTTTAATATTTTAATGGTTTTTTAAAAAAAATTGTTGCTTTTATGATAATTGTTACTTGATAGTGAGATGGGTGACATATAAATTTAATTAATTATCCCCATTCAGATAAATACAATGATCAAAATATTGGTGAAACTCATCTAGAAGGTGTGCTGAAAAATATATTCAGTGATACAGCACATCTCACGCTTCAGCTATTTAAATTCCAAAATTATCCAGATAAATGTATGTCTAGGACTCTAGGGCAATCCATGTTCTCAACATTTCCACTTAGCCACAATGTATTAATAGTTTCAGTCTACCTGAATAAATGATGTTCTGGAATACTCTTACTGCTCTTGGCAAGAAAGTAAGCCAACTCCCAAACTTGCACATGCATCAAAGGTGCAGTAGATACTTTCCACTGTATTATCCTATTTATCTCAACATAGAAGCATACATAGTTCTTAAGAAGAAACATATTCTTAAGGAAAGCCATGATATGAGGTATGTTTAACATAACCCCGTTGATTTGCACACAAAATAGGAAGTAGAGAAGATGGAAGGGATAGCAGAAACTATTGAAAGCCAGGGACACTGCTGAGTGAGAATGCAGTTGGGAGATGGGTTAATCAATGATAAGGGATTAGGCAATATTAAATTTAGCCAGTTTGATTCAGTGCACTTGAATGATGGGCTAAGGAGAATGGTATCAAAACACATCAAGTGCCTTGGGAAGGAAATGCTTTCCTTCCTCCTCTTTCTTTTGACTTCCTTAGCTCATCTTCACAGATTTAAAAAAATGTATCTCTAAAGGCTATTGAAATTGATTACCCAAATTGTAAACTGAGATGAATTCACTTTAAAAATCTAGCCTGCTCTGCCTCCTGGTCATGGATGGTATTCTAACAGAACTTTGATAAAACCTTGATAAATGAGTCATTCTCATAACAAAATCCTGCATGTAACTTAGCAGATCACAAGGGATTCCTAGTCTGCTGCATATGTTGTATTATTGATCTTCTAGTTGGAGAGCAATCCCAGGCAGCTATAATGAAGCAGCAGTGAAAGTACACCCAGCAGGCATTGTTTTGAGTACAGCTGATTCTGTGGATGAATGAATCCATTTTTAAAGGAAAGTGACCTACCTATTCTTCTAGGTGACCAGCTGCCATAAAACATAAGCAATTAAAAATATTAAATTTTACAATAACCACAAAAACAAAACACAACTAAATGATTCGGTGAAAAACAGATACAATTGATGGTCAAAAAAATATCTTCCCAAGGTAAATTGAGAGGAGGAGGAGAAAGTAATACTTGGATAGCAATAGCACTTAAGACTTATATACCACTTCACAGTGCTTTACAGCCTCCTTTCTAAGCGGTTTACAGACTCAGCATATTGCCCCGATCAATCTGGGTCCTCATTTTACCGACCTCAGAAGGATGGAAGGCTGAATCACCCTTGAGCCATTCAGAATCGAACTCCTGGAGTGAGCAGTGAGTTAGCCTGTAGTACTGCATTCTAACCTCTGTGCTACCATAGCTCGTATATATTCAGATGTTGATGAAGAAAAAGTATTTTGTTTTATTTTTCAATTTTTTCTTCTTCTGTTCAATTGTGTCTGATTCTCGGAGACTGCCTAGATAGATCCTGCAGTTTTCTTGCAAGGTTTTTGCCATTGCCTCCTTTCTAGGGCTGAGATAAAGCCTAAGGCCAACCAACTGGCTTTTTGCCTAAGGCAACACTAGAAGTTAGAGTCCTCAGGTTACTAAACGAACTAAACAAAAATTTAAAAATACAATATCAAATTCAGTTTTCAATTTTTTAATGAAAGCATTGTAGTTTATTCCCTATTAATTTCCCTGGAAAGCCGTGCACTCAATGGTATCACCCTTGATATGCTTAAATGTTGGCCAGATCATGTCCTTCCAAAATCCATCTGGATGTATAAATATTTCCTCTTTCCTACTCATTTCCTATAGCTTTTAGGACTGTAGCCAACAAGACCAGTAAAATGTGAGATGTGGCTTGTAACTATGCTTTATCTAGAAATTGGGCAAGGAAAGTGGCAAGACAAGTTCTGTAGGTGGGGCTAGAAAGCACCTTGACAGAGTCAGATGGTCTATGGATTCTTCTTCCATCTTATCTATTAACCGGGTAAAGCCAGGTTTTGAGCTCTGGGGACTTTCTCCTTGGAAGATTGCCTTGTTCTTCCTTTTTTCTTTCTTTTTACTTCTTTCTTCTGGCAGTTTTCTTTCTTCAGCTGCAGCATCAGTTTGGTTTTCCATAATCTATAAAAAGAGTGTAAAATGTTCAAACTGAAAAGATATGAATTATAGTGTTCCACCAGGAACTTATCTTCTTTAATACACATAATTGTTAAATTCATTAGAGAGTGATATCCTATTTTCTTACTTGCACAGTTTGTTTAATTGATGTGTCATCAAGTTAGTGTCGATTTTTAGCAACTGCATACATTTTTGTCAATCATGTTATAATTTCTTGCAGAATGCTGTCCAAATCATCTACCAACAACGTATCATAGTAACAATACATGTGTGTGTATGTGTATGTATATACATACACTAAAATACAAATGGTACTAGCAGATTACAAATTAACAGAGTTGGAAGGGATCTTGGAGGTCATCTAGTCCAACCCCCCGCTTAAGCAGGATACCCTACACCATTTCCAACAAATGGTAGTTCAATCTCATCTTGAATGTCTCAAGTGTTGGGGCTCTCACAACCTCTGAAGGCAAGCTGTTCCACTGGTTGATCGCTCTCACTGTCAGAAAGTTCCTCATTTCGAGGTTGAAAGTTTCCAATTGTATACAATTGCTGGGTTAAAAAAAAATTAGGTGGCAATTTTGGTAGGTATTCAAGTAGAAATGCACATTGTCACTTTAATAATGCACAATACATAAATCTGATTTTATCTATATCTAAACTACAAGCTAAAGGGGAATCGAGCTTACTATTGTACTTAGTTGGGTTTCCCATTTGGGATGGTGTTCCCTAAACAGTTGCATTGCCATTGCCCGATGATGGCTAACTTAAACAGCAAGACAAAACAAATTTCCCCCCTATATCATTTTTTGAGCTGTGCGGCAAAAAAATATAGCATCATCACTAGTAAAGTTAGCATTGGTAATAATTCTATTTAAACATATGTAGATGGCAAATTTGTTTAATTATCTGACAAATCTGGCATGTATTGTGAGGTACTTTGGAAGTGCACATGTTTTTAGCTCTCTTCCCAGAAAACTAAGCAGGGCTCTATTTACTGGCCAGGGATTAGTGCCCCAAACTCAGCTAATATCAGAATGATAAACCCAACCCAACACAATGAATCCACACAGATGCACCACCTGAAATCTACTTTTGCTGGCCATGTTGGCTGAAGAAAATACAGCAATAGTTCAACCACCTCTGAAGAGAATAAGATGGGGAAGCCTGGTTTTTATCATGTCAAATCACTATACGACTCACAGAGATTCCAGTTTGACCGACACAGCCAACACTAAATGCCACTGGAAACTTTTGTTTCCAGCTATAGAGGACAATGTGCTTTAAAATGCACTTTAAAAAATGATTGCCTCCTTTGTGTTTTACTTGTCCACAGAGGACAAGGCATTAGGGTGAGCATTGGGTCCCATGTTAAAATGGCTCTTCCCAGCCCTGCCCTTGCAATCATGTTACTTTACTATAGATTTCTCAGATGGGGAAGCCTACATACACAGAGCTCCATATACAAAGGTTTCCTTAGAACCCAGAACCTTGGCACTTCATATAATAAAAGTGCTTACATAAGGTTCTGCACATGTGCAGAAGTGGCACGCGCAAGCGAAGTAAGCATTTGTGCAAGCTCACATTTCCGAACTGGTAGCAAAGATAAATGAATACCACTACTGGATAATTCACATTATAATGTTCAAACTAGGTATCAGTTTGGGGCTGTTAAATCTCTTATCCTGGGTGGTGGGAATAGCTGTGCGCTGCTAGAGACAGAGTCACAAGTCTGTTCCCCAACAACCTTCATTTTTTCTATAGAAATCAAATGTCCAATTACAACATTTATCTAGCTTTGATGCCATAAATCTGTAGCATACTCAAAGAACAATTTAGATCATCCTACAAGTTCTAAATTTTCATCTACAATAGTTTATGCACTTTTCTACAGAGGAAATATCCAAGTCCCTATTTAATCATGAAAGGAGGATTAATGAGTCTCAAAACCTGTATGGACACTCTTTCATAATGATCAAAGCCCAGCTCAAAGCAGAAAATAATCACAAACAAGAATTCAGGTATAAATTGTTCTGATTCCAAGTTGGTTTAGCTGAATGTTTCAGATAGATTAAGCCCAAATTTGGAATAGCTTGGTTTGGACTAGAAATGTGACAACTGATATTTATATATAAATGATGAAAATCCCAAAATTTGTGAATGATAATGAAGATAAGAATCACCTAGATGACTTGCCAGTTAGTGCTGACGTTTGCTGTGAACTGTCCCTAATACATTGTTATTTTCAAGGGTTTGGATATTTGCAAATCTTGTAATAAAACATCAGCACTTGGCAAATTAAAAACACTATGACATAGCAGTCTTCTCCAGGTTTTATAACTTCTTTCACCCCTACCCAGTATTCTAATTGGCCAAAGTCCAACAAAATGAGAGATAAACCAGCTTTAGAAAGCCTACTACAGAAGGACAGCTAAGGATACTGTTTCAAGGCTAGCCAACAAATAGAAATCTTATAAGCAGTTCTAAGCATAGACAGCCCAAATCCAAAGGAGAAAAGAGCTGGGATACAGGTAACTAGACAGGTGGCAGGTTGCAGAAGGGTTTCCAGTGATGTATGAGTCTCACTAGCGAAAACAGAATCAAAAAGGTTTGGTGATCTGTGATTTTCTATTCTGTTGTAAAGATGGGAATGAGTTATTCAAGTTTATCAAAATGTTCCTATCCTCGTTTTAATAATTTAAAATACTTTTAAATTTTAAAATGTCATGTTGCCCCCAAATATGATCTTGATGTGTTATAGGAACCATACATGAAATGGTAGGAGCCACATGCTATCTGTCACTATATGGCAATGAGGGATGGATGCTTTGTGTCAATAGTTCGGAAACCAATCCTTCTCTGAGGCATTCCGGGTCCCAATATTTAAATCCAAACTCACTATTAAAACAGGGATAAATGTTCTGATATCTTCCTATGAATCAGTAAAAAAAATAAGTAAAGCATCTAATCCTAACTTAAGTAAAAAAAAAAAAAAACAAATCAAGACCCAAACAGACATTTTTTTAAAGTTAGTTGAAAATAGCATGTATTAAAGGGCGTCCCTCCTTCCAATACTAGTGTACAGCTCCCCTAAATCCTGGTCTGCATCATATAGTGCAAGTTAAAATAAGAACTATTTTGCTGAACCAAGCAAGTAATGGCAAAAGCCAACTTTACCACATGAACATCTGAGTGCGCAGAATCATTTTCAGTGGTAGCCGTATTGTTGCTCTTTTGAGGCAGCGTGTTTTTCCCCACCACAGCAACCTTGCTAAACGAAGATTTGGTATGACTCTGAGAATCTCTTTTCTGTTTTCTTGGGCTTTTATTGTCCTTTTTTGGGGGCATATCCTTCATATTGCTCGGTAGATCTTGATTGGGAATAATCCTTTCAGTGCTTGGGCTAAGGGGCTCATTTTCAGCCAAACAATCAACTAGAATTTCTGAGCAGATTTTGCTGTTTTCTAAAAGGGAAAGGTCTGTGTCAGAAGTGGAGGTAGCGAAGGCATCCAGCAGTGCTGATATGGAGACATCATAATGTGGATAATAGAAAAGCTCATGAGGAATTATGGACACTTTGGAAGGATTCGGTGTCATCACTGATGCTTCATTAGCAATATTAAGGTTTTTGGAAGTATTACTGATTGGTTCATATTCAGGTGTATAAGTTGTCTCTGAATTATCTTTAATGTCATGTCCATCAATTTCCTGATTAGTAGATGGGATTTCCTTTACATTAGATGATTGTTCCATAGGTTCATAATTTTCTGTAAGCTTAGATATTATTTCCTGATTCAATATCTGTAATATGTACTTCTGTGCAACCTCTTGTTCTTCAGAGGTTGGAATTACATACTCAGGTTCATTTGTCAGATGTTCTGATACATTTTTAGATGAATGGGGATTCCAAGGCAAGGAGCAAATCTTACTCTCAGGTGATTCTTTTATTTCACTAGATGATTTTTGAATGTCAGAGTCAAATTCATCAGAGTCAAATAGTTCAACAGAATTTTTATGGCAAATATGAACAGTTGATGGGAGGTCATCACTCTTTATCGAAGCAGACAAATTCACTTGATTTACTTCAGATTGGTTGACACTGTTGGCAAATTTAGCAATGGGACTGATCTGAACACTTCTTACTGGCAATGACCTAGGCCTCTGAGGTTCTTTTGTAGAAGAATCCCTATAATAAGCTAGACTGTCATTAGGTTCTGTACTTGTTGTATGAAATTTTTGATTCTCCTCATCAAAAGGCAAAGTAAGACCATCAATTTGGGGTGGTGGTGATTGGTTTTCTACTAGGTGAATAGGATATATATGTTCTCCATTTTCATTCAGGAGTAACACTTTTTCTTGTTTTTCTTCCTCTGGTATCTCTTTAATATGGACATAAGCAGATTCAATTGGAAATTCCTTGTCCAGATCTGAAAAGTCTTCCTATGTGACATTAAATATAAATAATAACAATGAATACATAATCATAGAACCATAGAATCAGAAAAAAAGTTGAATGGTTATATTTTCCAAAAACACCGGGCAAATAATTGTTCTAATTCAATATAAATGAATGATTCTTATCAAACAAACTCTATTACAACTAATAATAATGGAATGCAATTTGGGAATTTCACATCTATTTGTTCTGCTTTTTTAAACCCTTGTAGCATAGATGTGAAAGTTACTTTTTAAAGTCTTTATAGAATACAATTCCACCACAAAAAGTTGAAGAGAAGGCATTGGACATAGACTTGGATAAAAGTGAACAGTAGATGTCTAATACTCATTTGCTGAAAATTGAGGGTAGGGGAATATGCATGAATGAATCAATATGCTGATTATCATATTTTGAAAACCAGATTCAGAATACTTTGTTCTGTTTGTAGGAAGCTCTAAACCCAAGGCCCAATGTCTTCAACAAGCCAGTCTCTGGAGTCTGACAGGTTCTAAAGGATTCACATAGCCATAACAATCATCAACTCAATTTGGGCAATTTATGATGAAGGCACCTTCTTCTTTCCAGAACAGCAAAGTCCTTGGTATTTGCTCAATTCAATATGGTGCATCATTGTAGAAGATGTGATTTGATTATAGTTTAATTTAAATTAATAGCTGAATCATCTTATAATTATAAGATTGAATATATTGAAACATTAATACCAACAACTGACAAAACCTGACAGAAGTGGGCAACAATCATACAAGGGTAAAAGTCTGATAATCAGTAAACATTCCTTAATCTATTCAGCATGATAATGTATCAAGAAACCACAAGGAGTGATATTATATAAGTATCTTAAAAAGAAAAAAAGTTAAAAAGTGAAGCGAAATAAAACACATACCCCTTCTAGTTCTGGGAAATGCTCCAAAAACTGGGCCACATAAGTCATGATGGACTGCTCATCAGGTGAATCAATCATAATGTCTGGGGGGGGGAAATCATAAAGCATCGTTTCAATATTAACCAAAGCATCCATGAATGAAAAATAATTATCATTCCAAAACAGTCTTTTCAAAACTGCATCTTTAGTTTACTCTCAGTTAATATATAATATCTTTGTACTTAATATTCTTCTCCAGGTACAAATGTTTCTTTTAAAGAACAAGCATGGTCTGCAAAATGATTCTAGAGTAACCAGTGCTGGTACCCTTCCTGATAATGAGTTTGTTAAATGAAAAAGATTTATTTTTCTTCCTTTTTTCTATAACCTTCATATCCATAAGATTGGTTTTTGTTCTAGGAAGATTCTCAGCATGCAGTCTGTTAGGCTGAATTGTGCTTATCACTTCTGTTTTGTATTAAATGCCATGAATGTTGTAAATCTTGTTCTGAACCATCTCTCTTAAGGGTGGAGTGCATGTTGTGATTTCTCTGCCCTGTATGTTTATCTGTTTCTGCTACATATACATGCTGGTGACATTCAAAGATGAGTAGGCTACCTTCTGGTTCCAGAAGCCTTGGAATACCCAGATAGTCTTGCGCAGTACAGAATGCATCCTCTAAGTTTTCCCTGGGAGATTTCTCTAAAGCTTGCTTCATATCTACCAAGCTAGAATCTATTGCTTTGATTACAGCTAAGAAGGCCAGGCCACTTCTCCAACTGCTGGTAAAGTCCTGAATTGCAACACCATATCTAAAAGAGAAAGAGGCACTATGAACATTCAGATACAAAACACAACAAGCGTAACAACTTTTGGAACATGAAAAATTGTTGCAAATTAAATAAATCAGCTTTAGAAATTGAGCTACACAATTATAAGCCGACAACTAAATTTCCAGTTTTTTTTTCATTTCTTTCTTTCTGTGGAATGGAATGGAATAGAATAGAATAGTTGGAAGGGATCTTGGAGGTCTTCTAGTCCAACCCCTTGCTTAGGCAGGAAACCCTATATCATTTCAGACAAATCTCTTCTTAAAAACTTCCAGTATTGGAACATTCACAAGTTCTGGAGGCAAGTTGTTCCACTGATTAATTGTTCTGTCAGGAAATTTCTCCTTAGTTCCAGGTTGCTTCTCTCCTTGATTAGTTT
>JANHFT010002246.1:132258-148193 GCA_032467955.1 Pseudoxenodon macrops | reverse complement strand
CCCGCATCAAGAGGCTCTTTAGTTCCTCTTCACTTTCTGCCATTAGAGTGGTATCATCTGCATATCTGAGGTTGTTGGTATTTCTCCCAGCAATCTTAATTCCAACTTTTGATTCATCTAGTCCAGCTTTTCTCATGATGTGCTCTGCATATAGGGTAAAAATGGCAGGGCGACAGCATACAGCCTTTCCCAATTTTGAACCAATCAGTGTTTCTGTGTCCAGTTCCCACTGTTGCTTCTTGACCCACATATAGGTTCCTCAAGAGACAAATAAGATGGTCTGGTACTCCCATCTCTTTACGAACTTGCTACAATTTGTTGTGATCCACACAATCAAAGGCTTTAGCATATTCTGTCCCTGGATGGGTCCTATTATGTCCTGGAGGCCATGTCTTTTGTGTTGTGGATGAGCGGGCTCTGGCCTTAATGGCACATTGACAAAGGTGGGGAGGAGAAATGAGTTTCTGCCTCCCTTTTAGGGGGAAATATTCTGCCTTTTTAATACTATTTCTTGAAATATTTCATTTTCTAGGAGCGGGGTGGGTTTTAACTTCCTACAGAACGAAGCAGTCAATAAGTGAGATGCCCACACGATTGCAATCTCCCATGTCATTAAGTGGGCTGTATGAAAGAACTGCCTGCCAGAACTCAGATCCACGTGAGAGGGGAAGGTCTCCACTGAGCTGCTGGAATAGAGCATTGACCTCCAGGGTCTGAGCCCTATTTCTGCAGCCTGGCAGACGGATCAAGTTTTTCTCCAGGAAAATACCCCCGCCATGCTGCAGAAAGAAAACTTCAGATCTCTTGGTCAAGTGTTCAATAAAGGAAAGGATGAAGCATTTTAGAAGGAATTCCATGTGGGTGTCTAGCTATCAGAATTAAAGAAGGATGTCCACTTTCACTTGCCTAAGGAACTACTTATAAGTTGGTTCTCTAGGTGTGGCCAATTTTCATTCTTCTTCTTTGTGTTTTACCCTCAATTTGTTTGGCATTCACACTTCATAACAGACATAAAGATGGTTAGATGGGCAATCTCTCATGTACACTGCTAGAATCAATCAGTTTTTTTAATTGGACAAGATGACTCAATGGTACAGCAAAACATGTGGGAGAAGGCAGGATGCACATTAATCCCGTTATCCTTTTCCCCCCTCTGCATTGCAGATTTAAACAATGGTTGCTAGTTCATGTCTCACGCTGCTGCATTTGAAAGAAGAGGAGGAAATAATTCGAGTAAGGAAAGTGCATCCAAAAGGTAACATCTGAAATGAGTGTAGTGAGGATTCTGTCAACAGGCAATTAGCATATTACTCATCCAGGACAGAGAAAAGGAACAGAGATAAATGGTTGGTTTGCTGCTCACCACAATTCCAGATGATTTCTGGATAAACTTAAAAGCCCAAGGCTTCATTCAGACTCCTGGAGGATCCCACCTTTTATTTTTGAGAAATGACCCATTTACCTTTCTCTGGATGTGTTTTTTAACCTGCTGCAGGTCCGTGAGAAGAGAGCTTAAAGTTTGCTGAAGAGTCTTTCATAAGGGGTTTTGCCCAGGGCCAAGTAACATGGAAGCAATCCTATTCTAATGCTGAATGCTTTCAGGGTTCACAAAGGGGTCTTCTGTGTACAGCTTTTGTGCTACTTTTACATCAGCATTAGATTTCCTCATCCCAATGTTCACTTGATACTGAAGAGTGCAGGCGTTCCTCTAATTTATTTGAAATTGGATTATAAAGCATTTTTGAGGAAGGACAATGCTGGGGTTTACAGGTACTGTTTTCTATTCATTTGCCGACATTTCACAATTTGCTTTTAAGAAAACTGGAGTGGTCATCAGACTTAGTGATTTGGAATGTAGCAAATTTGGAATGTAGTAAATAAGGAGTGTGCATCAGCGTAACAGCGTGCCTACCGTCCCTGTCCTAATGTTCCCTCTTATTTGTATCTATTTTATGTATTCAAATAATGTTTATACTTATAGCAATAGCCCTTAGACTTATATACCGCTTCATAGTGCTTTTACAGCCCTCTCTAAGCCGTTTACAGAGTCAGCCTATTGCCCCCAACAATCTGGGTCCTCATTTTATCCACCTCGGAATGATGAAAGGCTGAGTCAACCTTGAGCCGGTGAGATTTGAACTGCCGAACTGCAGCTAGCAGTCAGCTGAACTAGCCTGCAGTGCTGCATTCTAACCACTGCGCCTTCTTGGCTCTTATATATGTTATCTAATATGTGCTTGACAAAAATAAATAAATATTTTTTTAAAAAATATATTCTGCAACTGCCTACTGATTGCAATTTTCACCAAAGCTCTAGTCTAGATATTCAGTGTTCAGTCTAGGCAGGGGTGTACACGACATGCTAATTGAATTTCTGCAAAGGCTTCTTATCCACAGCAGACAACCAGGTTAGCACTCTTGGGACAGTTTTGGACCTGTTCATACACTGTATACAATTTCCCTTTTTTTTTTTTGAACAAAAGATAATATTTGAACAACAGTGTTATAAACCATCAGGTATTTATTGAAATAAAAATAAATGCATTTTTACAATTCCCAAACATACAGTAGGTAAGCGATGTACAAAAATACCAGTTTCATTCAATGCAGCTACAGAGGATTATCATCATTTTTTAAGAAGAAAACTGCACAACAGGTTTTGAAGAAGGAATCAGGCTGGTCTGCATTGTTATTTAGAAAGCCAGGAAAAGGCTTGCTTTACAAAATTAAGTAGGTGCAGGTATAAATGGTGATAATTTGCACACGTAGAGAAAATTAGGTAGAAGCTTGGCTCATTAAAATGAGCCTAATTTTCTTCAAATGCATTTCAAAACTATATCCTATGACAGCAGAGAGGAAGTGACCTTTATAGTATGTATGTTGAATAAGTTGACTCAAGATTAAAATATTGGTAATAGGGGGAAAAAATAGACAGATTGCCTGATATCCCAGGGCATCTCCCTGCCTCTCTTTTGAGGTAAGAGAGGGAATATGCACACTTCCTTCCACCATCTAGATTGTTTTACTGAACCTTGACCTATGCAGAAAACTCCAGACCAGCAGTCTGATTTCTCCATCTGTCTACCTGGGTTGTGCAATGCATCTTCACTACTAGAAAATCAAACCGACATTCCATTTAGCACCTATGTACAACCAAGGCACTCTTGAGAACTGTTGTTGGGTGTGAAGGGGCTCGAGAAATGTCCAATAATTCAAACAATCCCTTTACAACCTTTTTGCGGTGGGATTATGCGCAGAGGTTATTTTTCAGAAAAGTAGGAAGCAAGAACAGTTAGAGCAGATCTACAGTACAAGGTTACACTAATTACCTGGGTGTGACCTGTAATGCTGATGATTCGGAAGGGCCTAAATGGTTTTTAAAAAAAATAATATGCTGGCATCTTCAGGTCAAAAGACATCATGTTGAGCAAGATTTTTCAAGACTCTGGAGAGCTTAGAAAAAAAAAGCTCTGAGTTAGGAAAACAATTTGTCTGGGAAACAATACAAGAGCTTATTCTTGTATTATTATTTTTCTTATGGTTTACAATGTGGTTTAATGTGTTCACGAAATCAGGAGGCTGTTTTAAATCAAGTCTAACCTGTTGGCTCTTCTAGCTCAATATTATCTATAATATTTGGCAACAGGTGACCACAAAGTCTGACTCGAGTAGTTTCCAGAAAAACAAAGAATGCATTATCAGTCTAATTATAAATTATGAAAGTGTGTACAGACACGCTAATTTCATTCTGGGACAAATCTTCCTGCATTTTTCTTTTCTTTTCAGTGGTATAATCCCATTATTATACATGGAAGAGTTTCCGTGAGTTTGCACTAGTTTGCATTAGTAAGTACTAATGGTGAGCAACACAGTGATTTGGCTTCAGTTTCAGAGTTGCCAATCTTAACTTGAGTTACTTAAGTTTAACATGAAGTTATTTTACTGTATATTGGGAGGTTCCTCGTGTAAAAAGATTCCCTAAAAGAGCATGGGACAGTGGTTTGTGCCCTGAGATTAACATTGATATATGGTTTGTTGGTTTGTTTGATGGGTACTATAGTGCAATACATGAGATGTTCAGACAAGTTTCCAGAGTTTTAGAACTTAACAGTCCTATTCATAATTGCATCCACGGATTTTCCATATTCATTAAATTCAGAAAGTCCTGAGTGGTAATTATGTTTAGCTGATGTACCTAAAACAATAATAAGTGCTTCCAGATGGACTACTGCTATTAAAAAGCATTTGAACAGTTATTCCACCCAACAGTTTTTATAGTAAGGGGGGGGAAAAGGAATTGTAGATAAATAAACGAGGGTTGCAAGCAGAAAACAAAATCATCGGGATCTCTTGAAGGATTCTGTGTTAGACACATAAGACATGATCTGAAAGCACTGAAGTTGCTTATGGTATCATAAAACACATCCAGGAGATTTAATTGAGACACAATTTCATCATATACAATAAAAGAGACTAATGCCATAATTTAGCTGTGTGACTTTAAAGATCTACATTCTATACTGAACTGCTTTGCCCTGATTGGACACATTTTATACATTACTTTTCTAAATATATGCATTTTTATAAAATATTTTTAATAATATGCATTCTTACTGACAATTCGCTTTTCAAAATTTAGGTAATTACACATTTCAAAGAATATTTGTATTTCGTTTGCAAATTTGCTAGAAAAATATAATTATATTAGTTTGCATTCAAGTAACTCGCATTAATCTCTTCTCCATACCTATTTGAGATGCTGTGCAAATGGAAAAACTTTAGATTAGGTTCTAGAATGAATGGCTAATTCTCTGTGGTTGCTTCTAAACTGTTACATCTTGGATTGCCAATCGTGGATGCAATGTTTCAAAATTAAGGGGGAAATTGTAACCCAAATCTTCAAATCATATCTCATATTATACATTCATATATCATCATATATCATGAAATTTATTTCATGATTCTTTGAAGCCATTCAAATTACTTTAATTTTTAAAAACGTTTACATGGATAATGGTACAGAACATCTGTAATGTAAATGAGTAAAGGATAAGGGGGGGGAAATCCAAAACAAAACAAAACAAAACAACCAGTTTGCTATATATATTTGAGCGAAGATCCCTGATAATTTATGCATAAAACCTTTAGCATCCATATTAAGTTCAGAGTGATACAGTATTCAATTTAAAACATCAGGAAGCCAAGGCTGATATAACAGAAAGATTACATCCAGTTAAGATTCTAAGGCAAAAATAAATAAAAATGAACATATGAGAATGTGATGTTCTTTCAAAAACAAAGGCATTAGCAGAACGGGAAATTTGAGTAAGCTAATTTTCGTCTTTTCTAGAAAGCGTTCTCCCTTTATTCCTGCTAAAAGCTGCACGCAAAAAAAAATAGAGGAGTGGAATGTTACCATTTTAAAAACAGTACAATTATCACACTTGCTATTATATAGAGATCCCAGCAACATTAAAGAGCAAAGAGAGATGTGTGTTTGCAGACCACTTCAAAGCCTGCAGTGTTTAAATCTTATTGGAGTTGACATATGGTATGCTTAGATTAGTAAATCTGTGGGTACAGGCTCCAAAAGTAAGAAACAAGGAGAATGGAATAAAACCATTTGTCCTCTTCTCATTCAAGAGGTTCTCTGATTTTCTTGGAACCCACTGATATGGATTTCACTCAGAGAGATTAATGGCTTATAAAAAAAACTTGTTATAAATTCTTGTTACCCCACGCAACTAGCACGGAGATTGCTTTTTTCATTTGGGATAAAGATCCAGTTGTGTGAAGATTCCTAAATGGGATTTCAAGCAACTCACAGGAAATCTCAAGTTCAACTTTCAGAAACTGAGGCTGAAGCTCAAAAGGATCAACTGAGAGTTGAAGCAGTTTGCAACAACAATGAACATTAGAGACCAGTTTCTTGGAGCTTGGAAAAGAAAGCATGTGAGGGATAATTATTTGTTCTCCACCAGAAACAAAACTCTGGTGAATCTCTACAGAGCAATTCTATGAGCTTGCTTCAGAGATATTGATTTAGCCTCTACATCTTTGTGCTTTCTGGATACGATAACTGGGGAGTATGTGTTGGAGTCAAATTTTTGAAGAAGACCTGGCTGAAGAAGATTTTGCTTGTAAACATAATCTCTTGCAGTAAAGACTTCATTACAGCAAAGGTAACAAGCTGCAATATATCACCTTTAACTACCCAAAAAGTCTCTCCATCCTATAATTAAATGGTACAACAACCATGAAAATGAGGTAATCTCTAGCAGAATTAAATAGAAGGTACATGGGTTCTACTAATACACAGGTGTCAAACTTACTGTGTCACTTTGCCGTCACGTGACGTTTCCCCCATTCACAGAGCTGGGGTGGGCGTGGCCTATGCAAGACGCATCTGGCCCGTGGACCGCCAGTTTGATATCCCTGCACTAATAGATCCCTTCCTTTACAATAGACAGGCAAGTGTTTCTACTTTCCAAATATTAGCAGCAGCAATGTGACTTTGTTCCACCTGAATTAGATTGCTATAATGAAAAATAACTTCATGTAAGCAGAAGTTTTTTGTTTGTTTGTTTAACGGGACTATGAACTCAACATTCTTCTGATACCTAGCTCAGAATGTACTAAACATATTCACCAAACCAAACACCTTTGTTTTTTAGTTCCAATATTAAGTTCTCCACTGATACAAAACGGGCACTTCCGATGCAACGCGAACTGGTAGGGAAGGTAAGAGGAACCCACCTCTGATTGTTAGCACTATTTTTAATACTGTTTCCAAAATTCTGTAAAAAGTCTTGTATGGTAAAAAAAAGAAATGGGGCAAAATGAATACTTGGATATATAAGAAGAACCACGGCCTTCTTTTTAGCTTATAGTTAAACTTTTCACTTCTGATATTGCTGTTTAAGTTTTGCATCTATTTTTCTCCTTGGATTGTAATCTTCACCTGTAATATGCAGATGCTTATAAGAAGTAATTGACATAAATATGTGATGGGTGTTGGCCCTTTTGATTAATATACAGAGACTAACAATAGGTTACTTCTCTTGTGAATCCAACATACAATTATGATGCTGCTGTTCAAATTACAGATCAAATCCTATGTTTTGAGGGTAAATCTTACCCTTCAGGAACATCTGGTACAATTATTTAGTAAACATGTAAGTTTTAAATTAAACAAAATGAAGGCTCATTTTAAAAAGAGGAAGGTGGTTTGAAAAAGATTTTTTTTCACCCTCTTCAAAATTAAGAAGCCTTTTCAAAATTTATACTGTAGAGGCATGGTAGAGAAACAGTGGCTCTATATGCATTTTTTTCAATATGCATATTCCATTTACAATATACACATTACAGCTAACTTTAAAAATGCAGATTTAATGCCACAGGACTAAAGCAATAAATGGAAGACAAAGTCTTAGCAATATTGACAATGACACACTAATCAACAGAGAGGAGGGATTAATGACTAACAACTAATGTGACTATAGCCCCAGAAGGCCAACCATATCTAGGTTTTAAGCAAGCAGACATGAATGAAGTTGAACATCAGAATATACTGGCGTAATGCAATAAAGTGACGTGCATTTCAGCGGCTTCAGAGCTCTGGATTCTAGTCTTCAGTCCTCTGCTTAAATCATTTGAAGCAGCTTATGTGCAGAACAGCTGCTGCTCTTAATCCACAGTGTAAAAAGTCCAAAACCAAGTAAAGACATCTGAATTTTATTCCAAGAAATTTGGGGTGGGGGAGGACCAGAATTCCAAAATGATATGGCACCTTGATGCCTTAGCAGTTTAATGTGCAAATAAAAGTAAGAAAGGCCACTGGTTTTGGGGTGATGTGCTTCCGGCATAGGTGGAGGAAATAATGGGATTTCCTCTTTCTACTGGGAAATTTGCAAGATTCAAATCCAGTTTAGCAACAGTGGCTAATGATACTACAGGTAATGAGGCCTTGAAAAAAATATAATTTCTGCATACACAAAAGTTTGCCCATGATCTTGCATGCTATATGCATAGTTTTAGAAAATGGCCCCAAACCACAGGTATGTGAAAACTGTTACCACTGAAAGTCTGGTCTCTTTTTAGCAGATACATGAAACCACAGATAATAAAACCATGATTTAATAAGGGCCATCTGTGCATTTGTACAGGTCAGATTCACTTCAACACATGCACACTAAAAACTTATTATTTGGCACTGAAGAAAAGTTTATTTTAATAACTTAAAAGGGGAAGTTTAATATTTAGTGCTGGTTTCACTGCTATAAACAATAAGTATAATAGCAGGTTCACAGGGAATCTTATGCAGATCTGAGTGATATATT
The DNA here is from genome assembly GCA_032467955.1 of Pseudoxenodon macrops. Lineage (NCBI taxonomy): Eukaryota > Metazoa > Chordata > Lepidosauria > Squamata > Pseudoxenodontidae > Pseudoxenodon > Pseudoxenodon macrops. The sequence goes on along the minus strand of JANHFT010002246.1, from coordinate 139,854 downwards.
TTTCACAGAAAAATAATGTTATTGCCCAAAGCCTTGTTTTATAACAGCTGAATTAGTCTTTAAGTTCTCTTATACTCTGGCATGCCCAAGGGATATAGATATAAAAAGCCCCCTTTGAGTTAAGTTCAACTCCTGATGACATTATGAATGTATCCTTCTTTGCAACAATAAGGAAGTGGTTTGCAATTGCTTTCACCCAGAATGTTTCTGACTTCACAATTTAGTTCACAACCTTGGTAGTCTCCTATCAAACTACTAATCAAATCAAACACAGCATGTCTTTTTAAGGTCAGCCAAAGTCAGATAACTATTAAGCCAGACATTACATAGAATAGAAAATTGAGGTATGCGTGCAGTCCGTAACTAACTCGCTTCTATGTCAAAATGAAGGGCTAGACAGGAATACAAAAGGTAGAGAAGCAGAGAGGAATCTTCTGTCAGAGATAGGCAACCTGGCACCCCCTGGTGGTATGGACCAAAATTTACCAATAAGAGAGAATGGTTAATAAAAATGTCAAGAGGACAACAAATTGTCAAACTTCCTGAACATGCAAGCATTGTGAACATGCAAGCCAAACTACAGTATGTTGTTTCAGAGTGTTTTCATGGAGGAAAGCACAATTTCTTCAATGTAAGTTTTGGCTTCACTAATATTTAATAAACTCAGAATAGCTGACTGGAACCATACGTAGATATGAAGCAGAGTGACATTTTTCTCTTTTGTTGTTCCCAAGACTGGAATCAGTTTTTATATTGGATTGTTCATACAATTTGCTTATTCAACTAGCAGGCATCCTGGCAAAGGATTTAGCATTCAAAACATGGATTCAATGGTAAATAACAAATCAGATACAAACATCGCTTTTCAGCTTTCATATGTTTGCATTCCACGGAACGTCAGGAAATACAATTTTATCTCCATAAATATTCTCTGTTACAAAAGAGAAATGCATCTCCATGCAAAATTGGAGAGAAAAATTCCTGAACTCATTTGAATGATGTCTCAGTTCAGGTCTACCTCTAATAATAATAATCCAAAGAGTAACAGGCTGCAAGAGATATTATAGATTAATATGCACTGAAGAGTGGCCAATTCCCATTTTTCAGCTGACTCTTGCATTTCAATACTTATTTCTGTATTTAAGGTAAAGGATTGGAATTGCCGAATAAACTAGCAATACCCTAGTCTCTAAGCCTTCAGACTGAATGTGCTGCAGCTGGTCTTGTTGTTGTTGTTGATAACAATGGATACAGTGAGTTTTCTTGCAAACACAAGCTTTGTACAAAAGGGAGGAAGAGTCGCATAAGGCTTTTCCCCCCCTCCCCAGATGGCCTTTGATGGCACATATTCACAGAATGCAACCATTCTTTTCCACAGGAGATCCATACATTCTTATAATATGAATATCTGGGACTTTCCTTTGCAGAAAAGCTTACTAAAAGATATGTGTAGGACATCAGCTGGGATCTCACATATACTAAGCCACACAGTATACCACATGTGTGTGGTATACTGAATAAAACACAAATAGCTTTGGCCAACATACTAAACCAGTAATCATGGTTTGCAAACCATAGAATACATTAAGCAAAACACTCAATGCTAAGTGTTACCTAGGGGATTACTGAAACATCAGCAGTAAGAGGTAAATTAGCTTCTTCCTTGAATTAGGGCTGAAGTCAGGTGGACACAACTTTTCCTACATTCTATTAGCTGCTTCTTTGTGATCCGTCTTTTAGCTGTAGTTGGGAGGGAAGTCATACTTTTGCTTTCTGGACTCTAGGAAACTTACAGAGACAAACTGGAGACTTTGGATCTGTTGCATAATTGTGCACAAGACATTTTTTTCATGCTGGGGGAGATTGCGGGGGGACGAACTCAAACTGCAGAAGGATTTTTTCTTGGAGTACTCAACTAATATTGGTAACATGTTAGAAGGCTAATCTGGTACTAACATTGTTTTGCAGGTGTAATTTTGCATCTTGCCAATTATGTCAGTCTGTAGTCTGAAACAACCTACCCTATGACACTGAAAATGGAGTCTTGCCTAGAGCTGGCAAATGATGTGGCAGTGATTAAGTCACTTGACTAGAAACCAAGAAGCCATAAATTCTAGTCTACTTTAGGCATGAAAGGCAACTGGGTGACTTTGGGCCAGTCACACTCTCTCAGCTTACCTCACCTCACCGGGTGGTTGTTGTCACAAAAATAGGAGGACGAAGGAGTATTAGATATGTTCAAGTTGCCTTTATAGGAAAACCTTTGATGGAACCATGTTTAGGTCTTCTGCCGGCAGCAGCAGCAGCATACAGAGCAACGAGGCCACCATGGCGGAGGAGGTGTCCCTGGAGGAAGTGCTGAAGGCCTATGAGCTGCACGTCAACGAGGAGGAGGCATGGGCCGTCTGCTTACAATGCTGCCCTGAGCTGCTCCAACCCGACCCACCGGGAGCTGAGGAAGGGCGGCGCCACCACATGGGACTGGACAGACACCTCCGTGACACCACCGATCTCCGCTTGTACAAGGATGGCGACATCTCCGCTTGCGGCGAGTTCAGCGAGTTCGAGCTTTCACTGAACTTGGCACTTGCAGCAGAAGCACAGATGGTGAAGTCCCTGGGATTTGTCATCAACCGAGCCCTCGACTGGGGCCTGGAGAACGAGGATCGTGAGCTAAGCCCAGAACTGGCCGAGCTGATTTACCTGATGATCAGAAGGGACTCTGAGGACGGCGTCAATGGCAGCAGCACCGCAGACGAAGCTACAGCGGGCAGGAGGAAGAGGAGGCGGTGGCCAAGGGGACCCTGAGTGCCGTCCACATGTTCAGCCAAGTGATGCAGCTCTGCGCTACCCACCTCTCCCAGCCGCAGGAGGCCCATGCTCACTCCCAGGCGGTGTGCCGGGCGCTGTTCCTCAAGACAGTGGAGATGAAGGTTATTGTGGCCAGGATCCAGGATGCCAAGGAAGCTTTGGAGTGCAGGCTGCGGCCTCTACCCAGCAGCAGAGGACCCTCCATGAGAAGGTCTTGGAGGAGATCAAGCAGGAATGGAAGCTCTGGCCTGTGGATTTGCAGCACCAGTGTTTGGTTCCTTGCCCTGCCTGGTGAATGCCTGCTCCAGCAACATTAAACCGACCTCTTGCATCAGCCTCTCCGTTTCAGAGTCCGGTGCCCCAGCTTAGCACCAGAGGCTGAGGGTCCTGCAGAAGGCACCCATGTGGGCAGAGGTGGAGGAGATGTTTGTTTTGGAAGAAGAAGACTCTCCCTGCTCAGAGGCGGTTCAGGAGCCGGGCCCTCTGATGCCCCTGAAGTGGGACCGCTCTTCTCCAAGCCGAGTTTCCGGCACTGTGCATGCGTTGCCATCTTGTTTTCAACTTTTTGGGGGAATTTTTCAGATTTCTTTTCTACTGAGCATGCGCGCGCCCATGCAGCATGGGAGGCAGCAAACCGGCAGCGGGGTAAGTTAGAACCCACCCCTGCTCTACTTGATGTGTCAAAATTGGCAGATGAATCTTTTCACATCTTTGAGATAAAACATTAACCTCTATACATCTGTCGTGTTACTGGGAAAGGCAGAGGTCCACTGAATTGTTGGAAAGCCAGCAGTCCTATTTTGAACTAATGGAATCATTTTATGAGAGCATCTCAGGACTATACATTTCTTTTGTGCTGGCCAATTTTCTTCCCCCATTGTCCCTCTTCTCTATTCTGTTCACCCTCCCTTCCTTTTCATGCTTTCTTGTATCTTCTGGATATACTGGAGTGCCTTTGCAGATTCATATTATAGTTCACTATCCAGCTGCACTGTCCATACCATGTTCAAGCATATTTAATATTGCGTAAGATTTAAGAAGGCAGTGAATAGGTCCTCTACTGGGCTATCTACCTGGAACAGAAAGCTGATTATTTACAGAAACTGACCGGGTTCATACAGTGCAGTAAATTACGTCTGTTTCATTTTTTTAAAACAATGCTGTTTGAAGAAACCAAATTGTGCCAAGCCACAAACCATGATTTACATGGTAAACTAAAAACCAAAGAAAACCACACTATGGTTTGTATGATGTGTGAACCCAGCTAAAGTACACCCCCCCATAAAACTATAGTTGACTTCTTTTCCCTTTGGCAGAACATTTAATAGCACATAATACGATTCTATCTGAACTGCAATGGTGCCAACTCTGATTTAACTATGCTACGGGGAACAATCAGATATATATTTTAAATGCCTGTTTACTATTTAGGAGAATTCCAAGTCATCCAATCTAGCTGAATAGTATGGAATTGAGAATAAACAAAAATAAATCCTTTTTCATGCAGCATGTAGTTATATTGGCATTTCTTTCCACAACATGGAGAAAGTAGAGCGATGTAAAATTTTGACTTCAATAGAGATTTTCATAAAGCACCTTTGGAAAGCAATGTGATCCTAATCAGAGGTGGATTCCTACCGGTTCGGACCGGTTCTATAGAGTAGAACCGCTGGTGATGTCATAGAACCGGTTCTGGTCCGTGGACGCTGCCATCTTTTTTAAAAAAATTCTTTTTTGGGGGAAATATTTTCGGGAACATTTTTTTGGGGGGGGATTTTTTCTGGTTTTTTTCTTCTTCTGTGCATGCACGGAAGCTGAGTTTCCAGCACTGCGCATGCGTCACCATCTTGTTTTTGGCCTTTTTAAAAAAGAATTGTAATTTTTTGCACTGCGCATGTGTGCGCGGCCACGTGGCGCAGGGGGAAGCGAACCAGCGGTGAGGTAAGTTAGAACCCGCCCCTGATCCTAATGGTTCTAAGAGTGAAGCAACCATGTTGGTTCACCTCACCATATTGTGTACCACCGTTCAGTAATCTCCTACAGACCTTTGTCTGTGGTAGAAGGCTGAGAGGAACTCCTTGTGGGAGTGCTACAGGAGAAGACTGAAAGGAGCTTTCTCCCACCATACTGCACAAGGGCCTCTTGGTATGGCAGTTTCAGTGAATACTGTGATTGATTATAGTGTGCATCCAAAGCAGTCAACCTGGAGTCCATTCAGTGTGATCTTTTGATGGTCTGCCAGATTTTTTTTTTGCATGTAGTTTCAAGGAGGTATGTGATATCTTCTCTGAAACCCTAGTCTCTGGGAGTTGAAGTCCACAAGTCTTAAAGTTGCCAAGGTTGGAGACCCTTGGAGACCGCTGGACTAGTCCATGGTGCTTGTCTTATCCAAACTTCTTGCCAGAACCTCCACACTGAGGTCTTCCAGGCCAGGAAAGTCTGAGGTACAATGTGGGCAATCCAAAAACTGACCATCCTGGGAACTTTCCTATTGAGAAAAATCTGGGAAGAATCTTCTCCTGCAAACTGACCCATGTGGTAGGAGGCCACCCAAATGGTTTTGTTGACGCAATACTGGTCATGATTCACTTCAGCTTTGGTGGAATGAATCATATTGTCTCTGTAGCATGAACTGTTTCACTGACGTGAATCTAAGTCTCATCACCTACAGCTTGTATAAAAGGGATCAGAAAAGCTAATAGGACAAATAAGATTTTCAGTAATTACGAATTAGGCTGACTGTATGCTACCCCGAAGATCAGAGGTTTTATGCCATTAATACTTGCTTTTGGGGAATATGAGCAGGGATGTGAGATGGTTTGGGCTGAGAGAGAATGGCTGCTTCAAAGAATCAGCCAGTTTAAAAAAGAAAATTATGACTGTATGCCATTTGCTTCTGTATTTCTAAGTATTTTTGTATCATATAATATTAACAGGGGAATTTAACAAGGAATCCCTTGCTAATTTTGTTATTTTCACAATATTTCATCATCATGGCATCAGGACCTCTCAATTACTGGCAAATAGATGGGGAAGAAATGGAGGTAGTGACAGATTTCATTTTCCTGGGCTCCAAGATCAACGCAGATGGGGACTGCAGCCAAGAAATTAAAAGACGCTTGCTCCTGGGGAGGAAAGCTTTGGCAAATCTAGATAGCATACTAAAAAACAGAGACATCACCCTGCCAACAAAAGTGCGTATAGTCAAGGCTATGGTTTTCCCAGTTGCAATGTATGGCTGTGAAAGTTGGACCATAAGAAAGGCTGAGTGCTAAAGAATTGAGGCCTTTGAACTCTGGTGTTGGAGAAGACTCCTGTGAATCCCTTGGATTGCAAGGCGATCAAATCGGTCAGCCCTAGAGGAGATCAACCCTGACTGCCCTCTAGAAGGCCAGATCCTGAGGAATCTCAAATACTTTGGCCACCTAATGAGAAGGAAGGACTCACTTGGAGAAGAGCCTAATGCTGGGAATGATTGAGGGCAAAAGAAGAAGGGGACGACAGAGAATAAAGTGGCTGGATGGAGTCACTGAAGCAGTAGGCATGAGCTTAAATGGACTCCAGAGGATAATAGAGGACAGGAAGCCCTGGAGGAACATTGTTCATGGGGTCGTGATGGGTTGGACATGACTTCGCAACTAACAACAAAAAATTTGAAGTACAGCAATTAAAGGTTGCAACAGAGTTACAGTTATTGGAAACTGTAATTAGCTGGATGGGCAAAAATGGGTGCTTGATGGTTAGGCATTATTCTGAACTTCTGGGGGCTTTCCACTTATTTAACTGGCCTCCTTCTTAATCAAGAAACAGAACTGGTAGGCACACAGAAGAAGGGATCTTGTATTTATCATGAAAAGAATGGGTTAACACATTTGGCCAATTTCAACCTCTGTCTATTTGTTTTCTTTTGTTTTTGGGTAATTTCTTAGCTTTTGTTCTGGAAATAGAGGTTGGAAGATAAAGAACAAGGGAAGGTTGAATGGCAGATACCTTCACAACTCCCCTTCCCTTCCCTTCCTTTGTTTTCAAATAAGAGATAACAGAACAATGTGTGCCATTCTACTCAACTCACTGCTTTGAAAGAGTTGGTTTCATTTTTGCTGTCAGATATTTAGTCAAGTAAATCACAGTTGTGGTAAACATTTAGGAAAGAAATATGGAGTTTTGAATGTAAGAGGAATTAATTGAAATGTTAAAAGATATGCATGGAACTTTAAATGGTAATAAAAAGTCAGAAATCTTACTGGAACATGCAGAACAAATAGAATGTACCAAGCAAGAAATAAGAGAGAAGTTGGGAGAAGAGAGTACAAATGAGGAGCAAGAAACTAAGATCGAAGAAAAAGGAACTGAAAATAAAAAGCAGTTAGATGATTTCACTGGGATTGACAGTGGCACAAAAAGAGTAGATGGGGGGAACACCCCTCAAAAAAGAATCAATTAAAAGGCAAAGAGAGAAATGGTGTGAAGAGACTAGGAGAAATTATGGGGAGAACTATTTAAACAGTATGTTTAAAAGTGAGAAAAAGAAAGCAGAAGAATAGACCCATAACATATAAAAATCAAAGAAAGAAAAAGAAGAGAAGAGAAGAGAATGTGATAAAAGGAGAAAAAGAGGGGAAGGTTGGTGGAAAGAAGGAAGTAAACAAGGTATATATGAGCAGAATTAGCTGTATTAATATTATTAATATTGGATAGTTAATGAAACTAAAGGGTTTTTATGCAAGATTTGTATATGATGATGCACACTGTTTATAGTAAAATTGAACAGCAGATAAAATGTAG
>JANHFT010002246.1:68533-78981 GCA_032467955.1 Pseudoxenodon macrops | reverse complement strand
TCTTTTCATTAAACTAGACATGCCCAGTTCCTGCAACCGTTCTTCATATGTTTTAGCCTCCAGTCCCCTAATCATCTATTGTAAAACTCTTGGAAGGAAATAGTAGAATATTTTGTACATATTTAAAGTACTGTGTTCAGCCTCCCCACCCTCAATTTACTGAAGAATAACTCATATAATTCTAAACTGGCTAGAGGCGATGGGTTTTGTCTGGAGGGAGGGAAAACTCTGGCCCATTGAAAGAAGAAGGGTTTCTCTTGTTAAAATGAGCAAGGTGTTGCCCTATGTCAGCTCCAGCATGCATGCACATGCTAGCCAGCTGAACTTTGCACTTCCAGAGGGTGGGGGAGGCCCTTTGCGCCCTCCCCAGGCTTCAGGAGGCCTGGGGAGGGCAAAAACTGGACCCAACGGGCCAACCGGAGTAAGGCCTGCATGCATGTGTGGGAAGGGAAGTGCAGGGTGCACAGGGGGAGACATTGCATTATGGGTGTGGGCATGCATGCATGCGAACCCTCCCTCGCACTCCCCTTGCTTTTGGCACAAGATGGCAAAAAGGTTAGCCATGCCTGGTCTAGGTCTTTATCTCCTGATACTATTTAAAAATGTAATATTCAACTTTAAAGTTTAAAATGTAATATTCAACTTTAAAGGCTGTGGGGAACAGGGACGGAAAAAGTGGAAATAGTTGAAAATTCAGAATGCTGTAAGCTAAAATTCTAATTATCCTGATTACAATTACTTTATCATATATGTGACTTTGCCGTTTCTTCATTCATATTACTCTCATCAATGTTTTGGCTAACATTATTTTTAAATAAAATCGGCAGTAATTTTTATATATTTCTGATTAAAAAATCAAGTTGCATAATAGTACATTGTTTGGTTATGTAAAGGATACAAAGTAAATTCCCTAGATATACTCTAAAGCTCCATCTCGACACATTTATCATAATAACTGGATTGGAATAGGGTTCAGGATAGAGTTAGATCAAGATAAGGAATTAAATCTCACTGAGAAAATGTTGCTAATCTTATTGAAGTTTTCAATTTATAAGTGACATTTTAAGATATGCTGATGACAGCAGTAGAGTTGTGAACAGTATTGTTTATTGTGAAGAATGAGTATTTCTGAAGCATACAAAATGTGTGCAAAAGAATGTTTCTGCTTACTTAATTATGTGGCTTGGGTACATTAGCAGAATAAAGTAAATTGAATGCAAGAAGGATGGGTATGATAGAGAGAGAGAGACAGACAGACAGGCAGGCAGCTTTCTTTCTATTTGTTAGAAACACATGACTTACAGCTGTGTGTATGTGACTTTATGTATGTGTACTTACAAATATAGCATACATTTGTAAATCATCTAGCTGAAATATGTATAATTTTGTATGCAATTTCCCCAAATACCAGGATTTTTCCAGTTTTTTTATTGAAGGATATAATCCAAAATAGAATAATCCAAACTATTATTAATCTTGGAGATATGAATTACAATTTGCTTTACAATTACCCATTTAGTCCTACAAGAAAAAAATCTATATTGTATTTAAATATTCTACGTCTTTGTTCATTCTTCTCTCATTTCCTGCACCCCATCCCATGATTTAATAAATGTAGAAAGTGTTGTTTACATATTTATTTTACAAACCTTAAATTAAATCTCATTTAGATTAGAAATAAATAATTCTATAATTCTCAACTGTGTTTAGACTTGGATATTAATCATCAGCCCTGTAAAATGGATGTTTGCCATGACAAATGCAATTCACATGCAAAAGTATCATATTGAAGTTGGACGCAATAAGAATTGGCTCCAAGAAAACAATCCTTGCTATTTTGTTATGGGACAAGGTTCATTAATTAAGATTCTCTGACCAAAACTGTTCTGAACTTTATTTTGCAAAAGTCCAAAATATACTATATACTTCTAGACAATCCAGCCATTCCATGCCTTTTCCTAGCAGTTTGGGCCCCAAGTGAGTTAAGTTGCAAAATAGCCCTGACAAAAACAAACAGCAGTAGTGCAAAAACTTGCCTGACCAAGTAGATAAGGCAGCTACTGACAACTTCATCTCTGTGTGGCTTCTTCAGAAACAAAATCAACACCCTTCATATTGCAGATATATTTAGAGCTAAGGCATATACTGTATATTTGGGAACAAAGTAAAATAGGCTATTTCCTTATGACTCACTTTTGCCTGCACTTCTATTTTCCATAAAGTACTCCTACTATGTCTGCGCATATGTGTTTGTGTGTGTGTGCCCAAGAATGTGCTGGATTACAAACATATGTTTTCAATCCCAGAAGCAGTTCCTTTGCCATCTAGTGGGCACATTCAGTTCTGCTAAGAGGGCAGCTCCACATTCTGTCCTTTTGCAGTCTGATTATATTAACCCATGCCATGGGTAAGACCAAACTTGGGAGTGTCACATCTAGTTTTGGTCAACACGATGTAAAAAAGATGTTGAGACTCTGGACAGAGTACAGAGAAGAGCAACGAAGATGATTAGGACACTGGAGGCTAAAATATATAAACAACGATTGCTGGAATTGGGTATGTTTAGTTTAATGAAAAGAAGGACTTGGGGTGACATGATAGCAGTGTTCCAATATCTCACAGGTTGCTACAAGCAGTCAAGCTATTCTCCAAAGTGCCTGAGGGTAGGACAAGAAGCAATGGGTGGAAACCAATCAAGGAGAGAAGCAACCTAAAAAATTCCTGACAGAACAATTAATCAGTGGAGCAACTTGCTTCCAGAAGTTGTGAATGCTCCAACACTGGAAGTTTCTAACAAGATATCGGGCAACCATGTGTCTGAAATGGTGTAGGGTTTCCTGCCTGAGCAGGGGGTTGGGCTAGAACACCTCCAAGGTCCCTTCCAACTCTGTTATTCTATATTCCATTGTTGCTAGCACTGCTTGGACTAGAAGACTTCTAAGATCTTGATTCATAATTCTAAGATTTTTGCCATGGCACTCATAGGTAGCTTACAGTTGGAAGCCAATAGCCAGGTCTAACAGAAGAATCATCTATGTTGTCATTACATTTAAAAGCAACTGAACAGAAACCCAGAAATCTCTGTTGCAAATATGAGCATTTATGTCATTCTGAAAGTCCCATTTAGATGGAGTCACACACATCTTTTTAAACTTTAAGACATTTGCCCAGAATCTTAGACTGTCTACCGTTGACCTCACCCCATTCCTAAGAGGCCTGTTAAGGGGCGTGCCATAAGCGCACCAGCGTGCCTACCGTCCCTGTCTTAATGTCCCCATGTATTCATAAAATAACATGTACTCATAACCATGCTTGTACATATTATATATTCACAATCATATTTATTCTTTATCTGTAATCTTATACATGCTTGACAAAATAAATAAACAAACAAATAAAAAAATCTCAAAACTCACTGTGGGCTTTGTTCCTGGCTTAGCCTGGCTAAACCAGCTGCAGACTTGCCCAAGCAAAGCAGAAGCAAAACCTACCTCCTTGCTTTGCCTGGACAAGCCTATGACAGACAGTGGCAGTTCCATCAAGTCTGACAAACCTTGTCATACTAGTATTAAAATAGGATAAATAAAAGTGATATATTTATAAATGCCATTGAAACCAAGAGTTGTGTTCACGGGTGAATGTTCATTCTTTATTTTAGCATGCTAAGTTTCAGAAGTCCAACTTAAGCCACATGCAAAATATGTAAAAGACTTGTCTCCTTGTTGTTTCCTAGCAAGTGGCAGTTATTGGAAGCCTACGGCTTCTGATCCTGGAAACAGATGGATCCTATTCTTGAGGGGAGTCCTTGGAGCAGAGCTAAATGCTGATTCAGCTGCTGTTGGATGGAAAAGCATGTGGATTAGTGAGGCGGGTGAGTGTGACATAAAGGAAACAGCAGCCTGCAGCCTTATATTGCCCCCAATAAACGATCTTGTATTGATGTCAAACCAGGTTTAAGATGATGGTACAGTAACCACCCTGAGAGGAAATTAATAATTTGGAAAATCTAATGCAGATAGCCCACATAAGGTAGAAATGGGGATGTTGGCATGAGGCTGCAAAAATCTGGATGACTTGTTAGATCATAGAAAGTAGGTACAGAATATTTAAACATTGCTATAGTCACCTGGATTTTTGCAAACCAGATTCTGTAGCCCTAATTGTAAGTAAAAGCTGATCCAACTCTCACTCGGATGTGTCACTGTCTATATGGTTAGCATAATTGGTCCAATTATGCTAATCTTCAGTAGTAAATCAGAGAATAGATAATATAAAAGCTAGTTGTCCTACTATGGTTATGTTCTCACCACACATTTCTGCAATTCATTTAAAGAACCAATAGATATATTTGCATAATATTCTTAGTTGGTTTTCTAATCACACTGATATTGTTTTTATTATAGGGACCCATTTGATTAGTTTTTGACTGAACATATTGTACAAATTCATGTAATTAAAATAGTCAAGTGAAATGTAATGAATTTTATCCAATTCGATATTATTTCTAAGACACATATTATTTTCCTCTCTTTTTTAATACAGTCCACTGGTTCATAACCCTAAACCTAACTGAGTAGAACCCCCAATCCCTTTTAGCACTGATGGTGTTACCATGTTGGGTAATGAAATGTCTGCAAGAAATCAACCAAGCTCAGAGAGTACCAAGAGCCCCACTCTATAAAAACTAAATGGTCACTTTTTAAGGAAAACTTCTTGTTGCAGACTACATTATAAATACCTGCTCTCATTAACCTGCCACCATTTCTTCCACAGTGACTTTATTTGGTTCCATTCATCCAGAGGTTGCAAATTTTTATATTAAAATCCCATGGAACAGTTTACTTCAATGTTATGGGGACTATATTTATAAAATATTACTAATTGCCTTTTTGAACTTCATTCATTAATTCAATAGATACAATGAATGATAATACAGAAGATGTAGCTATTAACTAATTTAATCAGTAAATTACTGTATACTAAGCTTTAGCTGATTGATGGGGATAATCAAATTATTGAATCAGTGCATAAAATATATATATTTGCTTTGTTTGGCTTTGTTTTCATCAGTAATTTTTATGCTGTTAGAAACTGCGAATACTAAAACAAAAACAGAATAAAATAGTCTAATAAATAAATAAAATAAAATAGTCAGTTTTGATCAGTAATTGCACATACATGTAAGACACAAAGATGAAATTACCAGTAAAGGTTTTCCAAATAAATATAGTTGTAAATACTTCCTAAATTGCAGGTTTTATAAGAATAGCAGGTGTAGCTTTTCCCCAAAGTCTATGAAAAAATGTTCCTTGCAGTTTACTTTGATCTAATTAAAAACAAAATCCTTACAAACCTGTTCACTGCTTGTCAACTCTCCCAGGTAAACTAGACTGAAAACTCAGCCAGATGAGCTAATTCTACTTTATTGTAAAGGCAACATCAACAGAATCTCCTGTCACCACTTTTAATTGCTCAATCAATTAAGCTGCCTCCTTTCTAAGTTTCTTCCTCTGGCAGTCAACTTCCTCTTCTCTTGTCTGATCGTTTCCTAGGCAGCATCTCTTCCCCTCATTCCTCAAGGTCACTTCCACATACCATTATATTACTTTAGCAGACTTCAAGGTCCATTTAGACATTTATGCCTTTCAGATCATGGGGGGAGCAACTGCCCTCCTTAAGATTCTTCCCCATGGGTTAGAAAGCCGGATTTCTTGGCTAGGGTTCCCTACTCTAGAGAATACAATGTCCTTGAAGATGTGCTTGGTTGTTTTGCTCATCACCCACTGGAAGCCTATGGACTTTTGCAGATCCTTGCATTTATCAAAATGCTCAATACTTTTAGCAAGGTAGGCAGGCATCAACATCTATTAAAATGGGTGTGGCTTTGATTATATGACTGCTACCTTTCCTTTTTGGAACTAACTCTCTGGATGCCCCTAGCAAAAAATATACAGATCTAGAAAAGATTTCTAGCACCAAACTCATTATGCTCCCAAAATTATCCACTTTTTTCTCCTTATCACATGGAATATAATGACTTGCAGATCCATTTTATCCTAATATACATGTGTGAGGACATCTGCAGTTGACTTCTAAATCGCCATGGAGAAGTTAGAGTTACCTTTCCTTGCTGTAGCTGGTGAGAATTAGTGGTTTGAATTGCTCACAAATATATGCTTTCCTAAATTAAATTAAATTAAATTATATTAAAAAAACCAGATATGTATATTTTCCAGCTTAAAACTTTAAAAAAAGAAACGTGCATGAACTATAAAGAGAGAAGACAAAATGTTATCACTGAACTCTTGTGGTAGACTAGGATGCTGAATGAAAGAGGTATATCCTATTACTTCTTAATTCCAAACCACCCCATATTCTTTGCCTTGTTATTTCACTGTATGCCCTGTTCAATATTGTGAGACCTTGTACAACTTGCTCCTTTATCTACAGTAGCATCCTCAAGGTTCATCAGTAAAGAACCGTGTTAAGGTTTGGGTTGCGCGAACTCCTAATAAGCCCCAACCCGCAGGTGATCCAAGCACAAACAACTTGCTTTAATTCCCTTCCAAGACAAGTCAAACCCAAAGAACCGTCCATTTACAGAAAGAAAATTTCAAATGCCGAGATGCTCAAATCCATACATCTACCCATAGCACTTTGGAAATATGGGAGGGCTGCCCTTATTTCACCTTAGTTTGGAAAAAAATTACCTAACAAACTCCTTAATTCCAATTCATCTGTATTTCATCAAAGCTGTGTCATTTACTTGGCGGTGAAAAACAGGATCAAAGTTTGCATGTACTGTAGAAAACACCACCTTTTCTATGAAAAGCAATTAAAATATTAAATTCTGCAGAATGTGGGTGAAGCTAAGGGATCACAAACCACATTTGCTATAGGCATAAACATCATTAAGGTATTGCAAAAAGCACTAATGGGGAAAAAAAACCACTTTCTATAAAATAAGCCAAAAGTGTCCAGCATAAAATGGGGCAAGGCTACTTATTAGAGAATAGCTAAATTTCCCCATGAGTCACTCTCTTCCTTTTTATGCAAACTGATGGCTTCCTTGGAAATGCAGTTTAATTTTTTGGTCTCAATATGGGTTTCAACAAATAATGAAAAGATTAAATTTATCCTTAAAGCTCATTTCTCAAAGCACAGCCTGTTGTTTGGATGAAACTCAATGTCTTAATGGTGTTATATCTACAAATATTTTATTGAAAAGTATCTTATCTAAATTAAATTATGTAGGCTGGCCTGTCAGAGTTCTCCAATCTGTAGCCTTCCATAAGTCTTAAGACTGCAATTCTTGTTGGCTCCATTCAATGTAAGATGATGGTAACTATTCCAACATTTGTATTGGACAGTCAAAGACCTACTTAGAAAGATAAGAATTGTCTTGTCCAGTGTTGAAGAGTGGAGTTGAATTCTTGTCCCCAAATCTCTTTGGAATATTTCCCAGTGCCTAATTTTTGACAAGTAGTAAAGAATGTCTTTACCATGCTGAAAATCTCTTGTATTTCTTTGTTTTTTCCCCCTTACTAACAGAAAATATGTCTATTTTTTATTTAAAGATTTAGAACATATGTACCTTTATATATACATTATCTGCAAAGTGATTTTTTTTTTAAATGACAGGTCAGTGGAGTCCTTGGTGTTAGTTTGGTTGTTTTCTTGCAGACATTTCATTACCTGGCTAGGTTACATCTTTAGTGTTAGAAGAAAATGGGATTTGTTAACTATTTATATGCAATAGCTTGTCCTTTTGGTGGGGGGTGTTTTTTTTCCTCCTTGGAGGTCCCTATTATTAATAGGCCATTAATAATAGGCAATTTTGTATTCTTTAACTTCCGCAGTTCTTGTTGGAATTTAGTCTCCTAATACATCCTGTTTTCCAAGTACAGTACTAAACATTGCTTTTTGTGGTCTTCAATATCTAACCTTTTTTTCATACTTTTTACAACTTTAATAATCTTGCAGAGATTAGGATTCTAAAAAAATCTCAAACAGCTCATGGCTTTTTAACATTTTGATTCATCATCACTAAAATATATATATTGCTCCCAGCACAGCTTGCTGAAGTACAATATAGTCACCTTGTTTTGGGTGGAGCCACTTTCAAAAAATATTTACAATCATTAATAGGTAAGTCAATGTAGTTCCAACCTGTCTACTACCAATGCACTACTAGACAAAGATCAACTCACTCGCTCATTCTTCATTCATTCAGTTTGTAGGCTGCCCATCACAAATACATGATTCTGAGCACCAAACTTTAGGGAGATTGCTACCTCTTAGACATCTCTGAGAGAGATAGGCAGTTTAGAAATAGGATAGATAAATAAATAATAAACAAACTTAATATTCTTGATTTCTATTCCTATCACCAGCAACTAACCTGAAGACTTATTTCCTGTATTAAAAACTTGTTGACTAATCAGCATGATGACCTCCAAATTGTCAAGTGTTGCACTGATCTGCTTTTAATTCAGGACTCTAAACTCGATTGCAGAAAATAAGACTTCAGCAACAGAGTGGTCAATGCCTGGAATGCTCTACCTGACTCCATTGTTACATCCTCAGACCCCCATAGCTTCAACCTTAAACTGTCTACCGTGGACCTCCCCCCATTCCTAAGAGGTGTGAGGAGGGGTGCATAAGCACCTACCGTCCCTGTCCTTCTGTCCCCATTCATTTGTACTCATTACCTGTGGTTTATACTTATACCTGTTATCTCATACATGTTTGACAAATAAATAAATAAAAATATTTTCTGTCCTATAAATGTTTGCGTCAGTCTCACTTGGGAATGAGCAAGAAACTCATCCAGAACAAATGAGTTCTTCAAAGATAGAAATGAAGGATGTGTTTCATTGCATTTCTTTCATTTCTCCTTGACTGAAAACAATTTTACTTTCTAGGACATGTGGGGGAAAAAAGATGCAGCTGCTTTAAGAACCTGATTTATTAATCTGACTCTTAAAGTAACCGCAACATTATTTTAGCTTTGCACAGAAAAAGTGAGGCTGTTTTAATGGAGAGAGAAAAGGGGGTGTTTTGCTTGCATAAGATCTAAAATACTTCCTCCAAAGCATTTTTGAAGCTTGCAATCCTGCTTCATAATGCTGCCAACGCTCAGCAACATAATATGGCCCTGGAATCCAACACTCTACTTAGTTTCGAATTAAACAAATATTGGGCGGGGCTGGAGCAACGAAGTGGGAAAAGCCAAAATGAAATCTGATTTGGTTCAATAAGAATCAAATTACTTAACTATGCATAATATGATGCTTTGTCTAGTATTTAATCATTGTTCCATTTTTGTAAACACTGCACATTACCCTGTAAGCCTATCTGAAGGAATTCTTAGCCACAACCAAAGTTTTTCAGGAGAAAATGTAGTCCAAGTTCCCCCGATTTATACATATCTTTTTTCTTTAATGACATGAATACATTCATGTTACCAAGAAGTTCATGAAAAACGAAGGGCATCTGTCCTCATAATTAACGAGCGTAAAAAGGTTGCTTGTTTTCACATGGCAGAAAAGCAAAGAAAGAACAAGAGAGGTTTGGCACACATGGTTTGGAGTTTGCCAATGACAAACACTTTGTTCCACCCACTTTTTATTCCTTTAGGCAATCCAGTACAATTTTGTTTCCAACCTTTCTCACAGCAGCTCTTTCCGTTCTGGAAATAATGCATGTTTACCTCTTGCATACAGAGAATACCAACAACAGTCAGTTAAATCACATGGGCAGGATTCCCTGAAAAACTGTGCCAACAACATATGTCAACAATGTGAAAAGCATTTTGTGCCCAGCTTTAATTATACCCAAGAGAGAAGCTCTTTTGCAAGTTAGCTCTCTGAACCAAAATCAAGACCCGTCCAGGGTTCTGATGGATTTATAATAAATGCATTACATGTGAAGAGAATGCCAGAAAGTTACACTAATGTGGTACATGCACATTCTTTCCTCTTGGAGAGATTTATTTATAAAGAACTAAATTTAAGAAGTTTAAGATTCTTAAAATTGGGTGTTAAATAATTTTATCTAGTGCAAAGTAATATTAGGCTGAGATCTTATGCACTCTTAGTTGGAAATACTGTATTTTTCGGAGTATAAGACGCACCTTTCACCCCCCTAACAGAGGGTGGAAATGTTGGTGCCTCTTATACACTGAATGCAGCAATTATGGCCTCCTGAAGCCCCAGTCCTGCATCCCAATTTTGCGAACAAATGGGCCAGTTTTTCTCAAAAACAGAGTGTGCAGAAAACGGGTTGTTTTTCACAAAAAAGGGGGCGTTTTTGCCTTCCCCCCAACCCTCAGAAACACTCTGCAGGCCTCCCAAACCCTCTGTGCACCACGTTTTTCACAAAAGCGACTGAAAAACAGGTCTGTTTTTTCAAAAAAAACACTGTGCACAGAGAGTTTGGGAGGCCTG
>JANHFT010002245.1:66835-79053 GCA_032467955.1 Pseudoxenodon macrops | reverse complement strand
ACCCCCATCCCTCAGCTCCAGTGTGGCAACACTGAAGGTCCAAGATGGCTTTGGTCAGGTCAGGGTTGACACCTTATGGGAATGGGAAGGTGGCTAGATTGCAGTTGAAAGTGCCTTCTTGCTGGCATGCCAAGCATTCTGAACAGAAAGGAGAAGCAAACAGAGAGAAATTGCCTTTCATCTTACTATTTCAGTACTAATGGTTGCAGTCAGAAATTGATATTGAAAAAAATCTGAGTGTTAGCATGAAAGAATGTGAACCTCTACTCTGTTGCCAAGTTGTACACAAAAATCTACCTCTTCTTGTACTTGATTTATAACAGAGCATATAAGTCTGAGTGGCTTATCATTCCATGGATAAGACAGTTCTTGCTAAACTAGAATTTCACACAATGTAAATTCTGATATTAGGGTTTAAACAATGAGTCTTCCCTCAAGACTTTTGTTAAATTGAAGTTTTGCCATAATTATTTGGGGGGTGGGGAATGGAAACGTAGGTCCAATTAAAGAAATCTAGGAAAAGGAAGATACAACAAAGGTTATGAAAGGAGAAACAAATGTTGCAGGCTTCTCTGGCTATTAATTCTTCGTAAATGACACTTTATCTTTAATTGATTAAGTCTGTATGTATGGACTTATGAATGTAAATTCACAAGTACTCATATCTTCCAGATTGAGAAATAACTTTTACTTTGCACAGATCTAATCACATGTCTGGAGAGGGGCAGCTACTACGCAGAGCTGGAGTATAGGTAAGTATAGGCTTAAGAGCTAGACTCTCTGGCTGTCAAGTTGCATCTTGCTCTCTAACATATTTATTGCTGTAACCAGATAATAGACAAGACCATACGCCAGGAACCCTATTGCCAACCACAGGAATGTGTTTTTCAGGAGATACTTGGAGGCATCTGCCTATGTGATTATCTACTGGATGCTTCTCTGAATGAGGCACTTCTTTGGGAAGACTTTACATTCCAAACGTAATGAAGGAATGCAGAACACTGCACTATCTTAATATATAGTATAGTGAGTGACATCTGATGCCAAAATAAGTTGGAACTATGCTTTTGGTATTGAGGATGTCTGGCTCCTAACCACAGAAAGAAGTATCTCATGCAGTAGCTTTGAAAATAAAGGCATCCAAGCAAGAAATAGTTTCAGAAACAGTGAGGATGGGTATCTTTTTTAGTTGGACTTGGTACCGGCTAATGAGTCAAGGGATATGCATATGACCACGCTGTTATTCAGAGCATGCGTGCTTTGTTCACACCCAGCAAAATCTTAGTAAGGATGAAAGAAAATTGTAGGCCATGAAACAGAGTCTCAGGAGTTATCTCCTCTTTTTCTTGCTTTTCCCCCCTCCAAATTCATTGATGTAACCTCCAGAAACAGTGATGTCTGTGATAGCTGCTGCTAGTGGACTCTGTGATGAAACAGCAGCACCTTACAGAGCTGTCCACATCTGTAAAAGCTGCAGAAACAGTTTAACATACAGTAGTTAGCAGCTGCAAATGCTATCAAGATCTAATGAGCCATGTGGTAAAAGCTAGACCTGGGTGGGCAAGTAGAACTGTGACAATATGCAGTGGATTATAAAACAATTCTTGGTACATAACATGCAGTTGAAATATGGCAACCAGAAACAAAGAACATGCATTCCAGTTGCCACTGTTGTGGGTGTTTATGCTATTCCATAGAGTGTGTGAATCAACTGGAATTTTGAGGGGGAAGGCCTTGATCTTAGCATCATTTGTGTTTATGCCTGTATTTATGAGTGTGTGTGCATACTACACAAAATACTAATCTCTACTTCAAATAATGAGCCCTCTTTTTTTTCTTCCTTGTAGCAGGTACTGTCCTCCTGGTTGCAGAGATATAATAGGAGATATTTCTGGTAATATCATAGAAGGCTACAGAGATGTAAGTACCCCAATGTAAGAGCGGATTTAGAAGGAAAAAAATGGTAGTGCTGTTTTTTAAATGCTTTTGACTAGTCAATAAAACATGTAACTTAAGTCAGAGTCAGTACAAAAAATTATTATGCAACATGGAGCATATTAAGATTTGGAAATAGTGCTGTGAACATGTGCAGATAATAGCAATAGCACTTAGACTTGTATACCGCTTCACAGTACTTTACAGCCCTCTTTAAGCGATTTACAGAGTCAGCCTATTGCCCCCAACAATCTGGCTCCTCATTTTATTGACCTTGGAAGGATGGAAGGCTGAGTCAATCTTGAAATGTTAGGCTTAACAATGAGAAGCACATAAAGTATGTTTTTTTTTTTTTAATTAATATAGTTCAGGCTAAATGGTAGGTAGTCTGGCTGATAGAACTGTTTTTCTATTAAACTAAAAAGATCCATCTGTTGTGATGTGAAAACCGTTTTGAAAGTTAGGTATAGTAATATATTTTGCAGGAATCTTATTGTGAGTGAAGATCAGAAAAACTGCTATTACGCCACTTCATCGGGCTGCATGAAACATAAAACAGTTTATAGTCAGTGTAGGAATCCACTAAGTTTCTCCAGCAGGTGGCCATCCAACCTAAATGGCTCTGCATGACGCTGCTTCCCCATATTCAGCTGGTGGTCTAGTAAGAATCCTAGATCCTCCTAGGAGCCTTATTGCCCAGATAATAAGCCTGGTGTGTCTCAAATCCTTTATCAGAGGATCAGCTACAGAAGGCACTGTGGACACCTTTAAACATCACCCTATTGGATTTAGATTAAGACTTAGGTCAAGGTTATTTTGAATTTTGATTATGCCGTCATCTACAAATCTGCTAAGCCTCCTTTCCGTGACATCCTCCAGATCTTTTTTCAGAGGTGTCTCAGGATTGCTCAGTGGAGCAAAGTAGCACTGCAAATCTAAGAAAGGGTTCTGCCCCATTGCCTCTAGTTGATGCTTTGAGACAGACTGCTTCATGTGTTGTTTTGCTTGAATGAAAATGTCTTCTTGCACATATGAACAGAACAGCCAGTTAAGACAGTTGCCTCACTACAACATTGCAGCCTCACTGTAGGGCTTAACAAAAGAGGTATTGCTTCACCTGAAGAGCTGGACTGATGGGGCAGTCATGGAAAGATCAGTTGAAGCCAAGTATATTTAGCACACAGTTTGGAAGTACAGAGAGAATTATGCGCGTTTTGATCTGGTCAATATAATGAATGGTTGTTCTTATAGTATTGTACTCCTCATGGTGTTCACTTGTATGTGTATTTATGTAGGTGATCATTTAGATCAATGCCAATTGATATAATCTTCCCATGCCATTTCTTTTGATCCAGTTTACAGATGAGGCTTAACAGTTTTTTTTAGGCAGTAATTCAAAGTCCGCTTCATAGAGTATCTTCAACTAAATGACCAGAACTTGTAGAATTATTCTTTGCCACCTGTATTTTGAAGAAACGGCACTTAATGATTTCTGAGCAAGGAAAGATTACTGCATTGTAAAATATTAACTTTAGAGCATATTTATCTAACAGGCCAAGTTGTTGCAATCTTTTCAGAAGTAACACTGCCTCTTCTCCAGAAAAATAGACAATTTACAGAGAAATGTTACTTTCCTTTTCTGTTAGACTTGATTTTTGAAAGAGTGGCCTCTATTATTGGCTAGATGGGTATGTGTTAGTTAAGTATTAAAACATAATCTTTGTTATAGTTTGTTCATTTGTTTGTTAATTTTACTTCGTTACAGACTTCCTTTTTGTGCAAATCTGCCATACACTCTGGAATCATTGCAGATGAAGTGGGTGGCCAGATCAATGTAGTTCAGTTGAAAGGAAAAAATCGGTATCAAGGTATCTTGGCCAATGGCATCCTTTCCCAAGAGTAAGTATTGTTTTTGGTGCTTGGCTTATGATATGCTTACTTAAAGACAGAATATAGTAGTGTACAGCACCTTTCCTTCTCTTTCAAAATAAGTCATAATTAAACTAGGAAGCCTAAATAACAATAATTTGATCTGAACTAAAATCATGTTTGTGTGTGCTATCCTTAACATAATAAGGAGACCTATAACTGTATGTTCCCATACAAAGCTGTTTCCTTTTTTTTATGCAATTGGTCTGTACATCCCTTAGCATGAGCAACTCTACCTTATTGTCTAAAGTTAAATATTGTTCTGTTCATGCAGCCTTCCCAGTTTGCTTACTGAATTGTTCAAAGAGAAAAGCCAATTGTGGGCATTAGCTTTTTTCAGTTTTCAGCCTATTAAATAAAGATATATGTCTCAAAATTCAGTTGTTGGTTGCCAAAGCGAGATATTAAACTGGCTCCTGAACTAAACAGCAATTAAACTGCATTTATAACTCAGGATCACTTGTATAACCTCAGTACTACAGTCAAATAATAGCAGGCATCAGATCTGTTGCCGTTACTCTAAGTCATGGAAGGAGTTCATTCTTTGAAATAGAACTGCTAACAAAATCATACATACCCGGTAAGTAAATAGCTTGAATGTTGGTTGGTTGATTGGTAAAGACAGACAGATAATACCAGTACACACAAACACATATCTATGACAATATTGTGGTATCTTTTTTCTTGACAGTGGATCTCTATCAAACAAGCGATTCATTTTTAACTCAAATGGTAAGGAGTATTATTATTTTGCTTTTTTGCTCAATAAAGCATAAATATTCTAATTAGTATTTCAAAGCTGTTATCATTATAAATATTATTCAGATATTACTCAAAACTAAATCCACTTACTTTGCTATAGAGTAGGTGTTTATACAGGTAATCCTTAACTTACAACCATTTAATGAAAATTATGGTGGTGCTTGTTATTGTCTGAAGTTATAGCTGTTGCAATTCCTCACATAATCAAGATTCAGGCACTTGGCAATCCACCCATCCTAGTGATTGGTTGGAGGGGCACTGCAATTGCCCCTACCTATCTATGTCCCTCCCCCCCAATTTCATCATCTCACCAGCATTCAATTCATTTAGTGTCAGAATAATTTCATCTTTGCAAATCAAAACCTTCATATGGGGAATTTATCCAATTCTGCTAAATAATACATAAGTGCTTCTTATCAACAATTAAACTCAGATGTTGGGTTTTACATTTGAGTAGAACATTAAAAATGTCCAGGAGAAATGTCCTACTGGACAAAGCAAGCATTTTTTCTGATCTAGTATGTACAGTGAAAACAAAAATGCACATTCTTTTTTATTATTTAAAGGTTGTGACAAAGCACTGAATTTAGGAGGTGGAGATGCTTTGAATATTCAGATAACTGCATCATCATCCTGGGATGAAATCAATGAAGTTGGGGAGTTAATTGAGTGGTCACCTCAGAAAGCTTGGCTTAAAGTTCCTGGACCATCTTGGGCAGCAAACCAGAGTAACCATCAGCAGTGGCTGGAAATTGACTTGGGGGAGAAAATTAGAATTACAGGTCAGTTCCGAGGCTTCCTGTTCAGTACAGCAGCATATGCCTTTAATATGTGTGCCATGATGCTGTGTAGTTATCAAAGTGTGGTCTTTGCCTCATGAGGGCACAACCACTGCTTTTTCATTTTGAGTATTGGATCCTGCAGATGCTTTTGGGTCAATTATTCATGGAATAAAATTACTTGCCTTCTATAATTCAATGCCATTTTCAGATAACATGGTAAGCTAGAGCTAAACAATTCTGGCTTTCTATGGAATAAACTATATGTTGATGCTTTGGGCTCTGATGCAAAACAAAGTGGCTAAATAAACCTAAATGGCTATGTCTCACAAGAAGAGGCCATGTTTGTATACTGTTCATATGGTCTTGTTTTTGTTGTGTTTGTTGCTGCATGTGCACTGTGTTTAGAAACTTCTCTCCATAATGTTTTGCATCTTGAAGCGTCAATTTTTTAAAAGAACTATATAAATCAATCTGGTACAGATAATAAAATGCAATGGTCTTGTATTGTGAGAATTGACCCTAGATGCTAGCCAATGAAATCCTCCATGACTTATTAATGGGGGTTGAACTATACTCAAATGTAAAATCACAATCCAGAATTTACATATTTTTTGGTTCTTATTACTATTTGTGGCAAAATTGGGCTTCTTAAATGGACAGACATTTTTATCTATGGATAGAAGGTATGCATGTAAACAAATGTTTTAAACATGAACAGTAGTGGAAATTGTGCTAAAATATAAAGCTAACGTATTGATGTTTTTAAGTTTGGTCTCAATATATTAATATTATTTGAAGAAAAGTTTAGTTTCATGTTGATTTATATTCTCTTTTCTTTCATCACAAGGAATTAGAACTACTGGATCTACTATGCTTCATTTTAATTATTACGTTAAGACATTTGTTGTGAACTATAAAAATAATAATTCAAAATGGAGAACCTACAAAAGAATCTTAAGCAATGAAGAAAAGGTAATGCTGGTTAGGAGATGGAGAATGGGGTGAGAACGGGGTTATTGAGGTTTTTTTTCTCCAGTTCTTTTTTTATGATTGAAGCAGCAGTGTTAGGTTCATCAAAATCCTATTGACTGAAATGAGCTTCAAGTGTCCTTTAGTTTGGCTGAATAGCTTGCTATATTCCTACCATTCATAAATTAGCGGTAATTGCTTCATGGTAGAGCAACTAGTGAAAATATAAAGAGATTATACTTTTATAGGTCCTGAGTGCCCTAACAGTAGTGAAATAAAGAGATTTTGTTAACAAATTGACAAAATTTTAAACTATACACACATACAACAGAAAGGTTTGTGCTTATAAACCTATTTTTTTCATGTGCAAGCCAGCGTATGTCTGCTATTGTTAATAAAAATGTACAAACATTTAATAGTAATTTGTTTATTCAAGTGTTTCTATGCAAATGTAACCAAAAATGAATCTTGGGTGGCATTTTTTTAAACTAAAGCCTGGGGAAGGACCTAAATGAAACGGTTCCAAATTGGTTGGTTTTCTCCCCAATTTCTTTCAGCGGCAGGGAAAAGCCCCACCTAGGCATAATGATGAAAATTTCCAGTTTTCCAGATAGCTAGGTTTACAGTGGCACATAGTTATCCTGTAGACTTCATTACCCTAAGACATAGCAATAGCCACTAACCTGGATGGCTTTAAAGAGGGACTGGATACACATTCATAGAGGATAGGACTATTGAGGATGGAGTTTTGGGTACCTCAAAGTTAACTACTGAGAAACAAAATGGCTGATGAAAATGGGCCTTTTTTGTTGTTGTGCTGACTTATTGTGCTAACTTGGCAGTTTGTGGCATCCAGGTTCAGATTCTTCAATTTTATCAAGTAGGTCTTCTCTACGCCAGACATTGCTCAAATTCGGACAGTGACATAGCATTTGCTGTTAAGCCAATCAAAAAAGCCCACCTCATTTCTTATACTGTAGTCATAGACAAAGCAGATTTGAATTGCTCAGTTTAACCATTCTCTTACCCAGAAGTGGGTTCCTACTGGTTTTAACCGGTTCTTTAGAACCATTAGTAGCTCGGCAATGATGTCATTGAGCTGGTTTCGTCGGTGTCTCTGTGGGTGCATTCTGTGCATGCACTGAAGCTATTTTTTTATTGCTGCCCTCGCGCGCTTTGCATGCGCACATGTGGCACAACCCTGAGCAAACTGGCAGCAAAAATATCCAGAAACCACCCCTGCTCTTACCATATTTCCATGAAAGATTAATTTGTGGAACAAGAATTGTATTATTTGTCTATTATAAATCCCCATTTGTTCCTAACTTTCTCTTATATCAATTATCCTGTTTTGTATGTGTGTTTTTCTTCCGTATTGCAGGTATTCAAAGCCAACTCAAATCATGGAGATATAGTTCGGAATAATTTTATTCCCCCTATAGTAGCTCGCTTTCTGAGAATTATTCCACAGACCTGGTACAAAAAAATAGCCCTGAAAGTGGAACTTATTGGTTGTCGAGCAGCCCGAAGTAAGCCATTTGTATCTTTACACAGCTTGTAAAAAAGTAGAATCTGATTGTCCCACAAATGGGATGTTGACTTTTTTTCCCCATCTGTTTGTAGGTAACAGCTCCCTTATTCATCCACTTGGACAGAGACCAAGTCAAAGCACAGGTGTTTCCACTAAAAAAGATGACCAATCAAGCACAGAATATATACCTTTAGTTGAAACCAACTTAGGTATGACTATCAGTGCAATACTATGTATGTGAAATGGAGAAGAAAAGTTTTACCTGTTGGAAAAAACTATTTAAAAAACAGTCACACTGTTCAGTGTCAAAGGCAAGCAGTTCCCATCCGTCCCTTTCCCCCCGTCACACCTCAAATACACACATTTTCTATATCTATCTGCTTTCCTCTTATTTGCCCAGCATTCCATTTGTGGCTTCTGCTTTCTGAGCTGCTATCATTGCAGTTTGACAAGAAATTAGCAGACTTTCAGTGACATATTTTACTTTCTTCAAAAATAAAATGGAAGACGAAGTGGACAGTGGTCTGCTCCCATTTTCATCCTTAACACTCCCTCCAAGTGGTCTAAAATCACGCCATTGGAGTTCTGCCATGTTGGCTGCATCATTTAATTGTAATGGGCTCATACATACATTGTGGCTCAGTGGCTAAGATGCTGAGCTTGTCGATCGAAAGGTCAGCAGTTCAGTGGTTTGAATCCCTAGTGCTGCATAATGGGGTGAGCTCTCGTTACCTGTCCCAGCTTCTGCCAACCTAGAAGTTCGAAAGCATGTAAAAAATGCAAGTAGAAAAATAGGGAGCACTTTGATGGGAAAGTAACAGCATTCCGTGCGCCTTTGATGTTTAGTCATGCCGGCCACATGACCACGGAGACGTCTTTGGACAGCGCTGGCTCTTCGGCTTTGAAATGGAGATGAGCACCGCTCCCTAGAGTCAGGAACGACTAGCACTTTGTGCAAGGGGGACCTTTACCTATCAAGGCCCTATAGGGTTTGTTGGAAAATAAAAAAGGTGGTGCTTCTTCTGAACATGTGAAATACTTGCCTAGAAAAGGGAAGAAGTTTTTTATGCTCCTAATCTGATCTGAATACACGCTTTATTCCATCCCTCTGCCTGTGTTTCTGTCTTGCTTTGGACAATTCTGAAGTCAAGGACAGGCAGACATACTTGCTCACTCACAGTTTAATGACTCCTCACTCTCTTTGGGTCCTCGTACTAGCAGAGACTCATGCCCCTAGCTATTCCCATATGTTAGCAAAGATTTTTGTGTTTCAGCCTCCTTTTAGTTCCAATTTCAAAACCAATATACAATGAAGAGCTCTAGCTTAAACAGTAGCTCCCAAAACGTACCAAGGCATGTGGAAAACGGCCACGGTGCCCTGGCTCTGTTTCTTTGGCCCCTTTATTATTGGGATACAAAGAGCTTATTTCTTGCCTGTTCATTTTCAAAAGCTGGCTTCCTTGGCAGCATTTTAATCTATCTTTGAGAATGAACTCCCAATCTCTTCTAGTTAAAAATTAACTGAATGTTATCATTTGATTCGATGAGGAGTCATGCAAAGATTCTGTTACCTCAATTTTTGTTCCCCAATTTTGCGCCATTGTTTGCTCAGCTCAGGGAGAAGCTCTTTTAGCGGTGTACACTTGCACACTTTACTATAAAGACTACCTTTTTCTCAACTTTTTTTCCTGTAAAGGTTTCACAGCTTTCCAGAGCAGTACATCAACATTTTTGAAACAAAACCACAGCAACACCTCCAGTCAAATACCCTTTATGAAACTGTCAAGCTATATTTGAAATGAAGATGATACAGATATTTTATAACAGATTTAGACCGAGAAAAAGTGCAGCACATAAAATAGACGATGAAACTCTGGGAAACCTTCAGTAAATCTAAATGTCAAAAATACACTTGCTCTAAGTCCTTAGCTACTGCCTGCCAAATCTTTTGATCTATGGGGATAAAGGGCTTTCCAACAGGATAGAAAAGCAGGGGGAACTTGAATTATTATGGCAGATTCTCCATTAGTGATTTAAAGTCACAGTTATCCAACACTCATGCTAAAATATTGCATTGTACTGTATTGCATTGCTTTGCATTGCATTGCATTATCAACTCAATTGACAGCAGGGTGGCAATAGAATTTAATTTACTCTCAAGTCACTGGTAAAGATATGGCTTGCAAGAAGGATAAACAAAACTTTTGGATCGCAGTCTGACAATCACTTTGAAACAACCACTGTCACAGTCAACTAGGCAAAATTGCACCGTACGTTCATCAAATCAAGATATTAGCTAACAGAATATAACTAACTGTGGAAGTTTCTTTTCATAGTTAGCAAAAAAGTATTAATGTCAATTATTAGTGACTAAGTATAGTTCATCATTATCATAAAAACCAAACAGTGGTTTAAATACATTTGGCTTGGTTCAGTAGGTTTTTAAGTTCCTAGTATAATTAAACAGGGACACATAACATGAACTGTAAGATACTGTAACTTCTTGCTTTCCTTTTTCAACACTTAAATCATATTACAGTCCTGTTTCAGAGGCTCAAATACCTCTAACCCCAATGTAGAATCTGGCAGTGCAGATGGTTCCTACTGCGATAACTTCCTTTTTTCCCTTAAAAGTTACCCATATCTTCTAGGTCTCCATCATCATCACCACCACAATATCCTCTTCCCTCTCTTGGAAATTACCTATGCCTTCTAGGTCCCCCTCACTATTGTCCGAACGAAGGCTTGAGGCAGATTTGAAGAATGGCATCTTCAATTTCTATCTGCTGAGAGAAAGAGAATGAGAATTCTGAAACATTATATCACTTTCTGAAAATAATTATTTCATGAAAGTAGCATGTGAAAAATGGCTAAAAGCCTCAAACGTAAATTAAGGAGCCCAAATTCAAATCTGGTGTGATAACTTTTCCTGGGGTCCAGTTTTACACATCATGCTGAGTTATCACGTGTTACACCTCTGGCTTAGCATGTTGAATAAATTTACATATTATTGTTGTAAAACTGATTTATGACTTGGCAATGTGATACAAATCCAACCAATTTGTTTTCTCCAACAAACAGATTTATGCAAACCATGGAACTGTAGAATGTGCCTTAACGACAAGCCTGTTTTGTTCTTTTTGTTTAGGGACAAGCAAAGTGTAGTTTTGCAAACTGCTGTTGGACTACAACCGCTATAATGACTCTTTACTACCTAAGCCAGTAAGAGTGTTGGTCTACACCAAGGCTTCTCAATGTTGACAATTTTAACAGGTGTGGACTTCAACTCCTGAAATTCCCTGGCAACCACGTGGAAGTTGAAGTCTATGTCTTTGAAGAACATGTTTTAACTTACCGGTATGTAACTATATGGGTGGAAGATGCCTATATGCACTGTACTCAGCCCTCTGAAGAAAGAGCAGAATAAAATACAAATGGCTATCATTTAAATGGCAATGATGAAACAACAAACTAAATACCTTTCCCTTTAAAGCGGTGCTCCATAAAAGTGAGTATTTCAACTATTCCTATAAAAGAACTCCTCACCAGATGCTCACTTCTGGTACTTAGTATAACTTAACTTGTACAATGTACTATATATATCATCGTCCTTTAATCTTCTCAATTCAATGCGATTTTTTTTTCCTTCCATGGCTGTCTCCCAAAAAAGAGCTAAAATACTGAAACGCACAACTTGTAAATACAGTCATTCCCTAATTGTTTTGTGTCAGCTAAGAATTATATCTAATGGAAAGGCTTACCAAAAGTAGTGACATAAGCACCCTCTTCTTCCATGTTGACATTAAATGACAAATAAACTTAAACATGCAGAAGACAAAGAGTATTACAAACTGTGAAATAGAAGAATCTTCTGTAGAATTATTTGTAATTCTATTTGGGGAAATATTAAAAAGGAGTATCTAGATGTCTTAGCTGTTAAAATTCAAGCCAGGGTATTATGGGATGAATATTGCACTGGTTGCCCTGCCTAGTAGCCTTTTATGAGACAGGGGGCAAGAGAGTTGCCCTCCTAAAGTTGTCAGTTTTGCCCGCAGCTTTCATACAACCCATGGTATGCCTCTGAACCAGGGTTCATTCCATACCACCACAGTATGTCTCTGCAAGACTGCAGCCACCCTTTCTTTTTAGTGGTGGTTCTTATTCCTGAACAGCCGGTATCCTGATGGAGAGAATGAAATAAAGCCCATTATGGAGTGCCACAAGCCCTTTCTCTCTTCTTATTTAACAGCCACATGAAGCCATTGG
Organism: Pseudoxenodon macrops; assembly: GCA_032467955.1. Taxonomy (NCBI): domain Eukaryota; kingdom Metazoa; phylum Chordata; class Lepidosauria; order Squamata; family Pseudoxenodontidae; genus Pseudoxenodon; species Pseudoxenodon macrops. The sequence continues at coordinate 66,879 of JANHFT010002245.1, read as the reverse complement.
GCAATGTTACTCAACAGCAGAAGGTGAGTATCATCAACATGTTG
>JANHFT010002245.1:54719-66735 GCA_032467955.1 Pseudoxenodon macrops | reverse complement strand
GATAGATAGATAGATAGATAGATAGATAGATAGATAGATAGATAGATAGATAGATAGATAGATAGATAGATGAAAGAAGAAGATATAGATAGAAGATGATGTTTCAAAAGTAATTGGTAGATACAAATAATTCCAATGGGGAAAGTAGTCTTTTGTTTAATGATTTTATATATCCTTTTTAAACTATTGCATGTCTGATACTTCATTTAATTCCTAACAGTTTTAATTAGTTTAATTTATCAGGCTTCCACAATTCTGAGTTTCCAAGAGATGTGTGGCTTTCTCTGTCTCCTTCTCTCCTTCTCTTAACATTCATTCGCATACCGTATATACTGGTGGATAAGCCCATCAGCAAATATGCCAAGTCTTGAATTGTAGCCAAAATACCATGGAAAATGTGCCACGTGTGAATAAGATGGCCCTCCAAATTTTTTTATGTTTTAATTTTTACAATTGGCATATTGACGTATGGTACATTTTTCATAGTTTAAAAATTCCAGGGTTGGCTTATCTATCAAAATATACGGAATACATGGGTTCTTTTTTTAAAAAATACTGCATATGCTGTATATGAAAAAGCCATCTGTGGATAAACCAAGGCCAACTTTGGTGGTGTATTTTGGAATCTACAATTCTTGGTTTACCTGTGGGAATATGTGCTTATTATAAATTGCACCTAAGAAGAATGGGGAGAGCTGACTGTATAGCTTGACAAAGTGTGCCTACTCAGAGAGTTCTTTCCACATTTCGTGGGCAAGCATAGCAGAAGAGCAAAATCAAGCCAGATCAAAGAATTGTTTCAAGATGCTTTCAGGAACCGCTGCCAATTCATTAATGTTAATTATTTGCATGGAGAATTAGCTCAGAATAGGATAGCTACACTTGGTTTAGCCTTGAAAAAGAAAAACATTTTTTTAAATGCACTCAATCATTAAAGGAGAGCTGAGGCAGAGGGGAAAAAAAGTATGCTTTGCTTTGCTTTGTGATGAGGTATTGTTGTGATTTCTGGACATAGGCAGAAAAAAGTAGCTTACAAAAAAAATATCCTCAGAGCAAGTATTTTTTTCTCTTCCTCTCTCTCAATGGACACACTGTTACATAAGGCTACAGTTTGGTGATTGTTGGCCGATCATGGAATACAAACCTATTTACTGTGAAATCTTGATTTAAACTATCGCTTTTTAACAAATTTTAGATGCAGCAGACCAAATTTCAGTCTGGATGTCCACTGACATAATGGACAAATACTCTAAATCAGGCCTGTCAAACTGGTGGTCGGTGGGCCGGATACGTCACGTGCAGGCCACGCCCACCCGGCTCTGCAAAGGCAAAAAACATTGTGATACATCACGATCCAGCCCGTGATGCGATCGAGTTTGACATCCGTGCTCTAAATCCAAAGTAGTCCAGGCAAAACAGATACAGTTATATTAATTTTACCTTAATTTTTAACATCTGCAGAAGTTCATGACCCAGATTTCACTATTTGGTTTATATTTTAATTTGCATATTAAAATAACAAAAAAACACTGTGGTTATGTACTGTACTTTTCATATTTAATAGACATTTGGAAGTATCCACTACCCCCTTCCTGCAAGTGACCTATTAAAATAAGGTTTCGCTGTCCTGTAGCTTTTAACTATGCTTTTTTTCTGAATTGTTTCGTGCATCACAATAAGCACAAAAAAAAAAAAAAAAAAGTTCCACAGAGCTGCATGGAGATTGGTTTTTGAGTAAGCACACGTTCAGGCTGCTGGTGAACAGAGAGAAATTTGTAGACATGGACACAACCTAATTGACACACTGAGTTGACATCCTGTCAAACCGTCTTACATTCCACTTTGCTCCTTGCCAAGCCATCTAGTCTTAGTGAAGAATCAACTTTCTAACGCCTCTTCACCCTGGAACCTAATGAAAGGAATAGTATTACTGATGCGAACCGGCTCTTTATCTTAAGTAATCTTTTCAAATAAAGAATGAGTAGGCGCAATCTGCTGTTTTACCAGCACAAAATAATCCATTTGAACAGAAGGTCCATACATGTCATATGATGCCACTGATTGCCTCAGCCATACATAGCTCAGGCTTAGATTCATGAAATAAATTCTATTACTTGTAAACTGTAGCTTGATCAATGGTACAAATATTGATTTTGGAGGCTATATATTTTTCAGAGCAGCCTTAGTTTACATAAGACATTACACAGATTACTAGACTACCTGGCTGGTTAACAAACTAAAAATATCTACCTTTTTATGATGTGTGCCAGAGGTTGGGAAAGAGATTCTTCATAATGTCAATTTTATTCAAAAGGTGCTAGACTAGGGCCGAGGAGACCCAAGTACAGACATTACCGACTCTATTTATGAACAGATTATGTTCTGAGAAGCTCTTTGCAAGTCCAAACTAGTATTAAAAAATGTGGTAGAGTATCTTGGTGGATTTGCAAACACCATGCCAGAAACTAACCTGCCTTCCGGGGCTTTTTAGGGTAGACTTGTGGTCAGATTTGCTCATTTCTGCAAAAGTTTGCTTCTTGAAATTCACAAGTAGGGCAATATCTGTACAAATTTACACTTAGACATGGAAGCTTACTGGCTGTCTTTGAAATAGTTGTTCTCTCTAGTCCAATCTACCTGCAGAGTTCATGTGGCAATAAAACAAAGTGAGATCTCCATTTTTAAGTCACCTTGAACTCGTGAAGGAAATGTTATAAATTGAACAAATAAAGGGAGAAATTGTTAGCTTCTTGATTTGTTTAATGACACTGTGAATATAAATAAAAATGATTTAAATCAAAACCCCATAGCGCCTAAACTTGGAAGTCTAGTGAAACTAGTACAAAAGCTATGTATCTGACTTCTAGGAAAAATAACAAATCTGCCCATGATTTGTGGATTCTTGATAATATTCATAGTATATAATAAAGATATAGGTGTGAAAATTCAGATTTGCCTGCAGTTTGGAATTTACCAAATTCATAGATTCTGTGAAATCTATTTGAACTGAAGCAGGAAATGTGTAATTTATCTTGTTCTTCCTTACAGAAAAGGAAAGAAAGGTACTACGTTTGGTTCATCTGACAGTGGAAAACCAAGTTAGTGGCAATCTTTTGTTTTTGTTATAGAACAAGAAGGAATAAAAAATGTTTCCTGCTGATCAGTAATATCTTTTGGATTCAGGAGGAGGAATATCCTTGAACTGCTCCACTTTTCTCTCTCCTGGACATTCAGAGAGAGCTGGCACTGATCCTGCTCATCCTGTTTTTCAGCTTCTCTGACTGGTCTGTGGGAATCTGTGGATAGGTTCTTCTATTTGTTCCCCGGCCATTTATGGTTGCATGAATGATTTATGATGCTATACAACCAGCAAGGTTTTTCTAGAACACTTTTTATGTATTACGCTGCTGCTTTGACTCTCCAGCGGGGCCCGGCTTTGATCAGAAACACGGCAATGCCTAAATTTCAGTAGCACTAGGATTTTGAAGGCACATTTAAAAAGTTTAATATATACTCATGACTGTACAAGAAATAAAATACTACTTTTCACAGAATATTTTGTGTAGAGCTAGAAATCCTGTGTATACAAGCTGAGCTTTTGCTGTCTCCCTTGAGAAATAGCTTCCACACACTAGCTCTTTGCCATCTAAAAAGGAAAGTATAAACCTTCATTACTACAAGAGATAAGAAAACTAATTGTGTCCTAGTAGAATTTGTGCCTAGTAGATAGCATGCAAATGTGAGTAGATAAATAGGTATCACTTTGGTGGGAAGTAACAGCGTTCCATGCACTATTGGCATGTAGCAGGTTCCCCAATCCCCGGTCCATGGACCGGCACCAGTCCGCAATATGCCAGGAACTGGGTCACACAAAGAAGTGAAGCCACATCCATGGGATGCAGGCAGCAAGTGAAACCACACACCCTCCAGTCCGTGGAAAAACCTCTCTCCACAGACCCAGTCCCTGGTGCCCAAAAGGTTGGGGACCACTGGCATATAGCCATGATGGCCTCATGACCACGGAAATTGTCTTTGGACAACGCTGGCTTCCTTGGCCAACAAACTGAGATGAGCACCATGCCCTAGAGAGACAACTGACAGGATTGAAACCTTTACCTTTACCTTAGAATTCCATTCAAGTGGGCCTTCAACATTTTGAGCCTTACAGAGATAATTTGATAGTGCTAATGTTAGTAGTGAAGATTTTGATACAAGCTACAATTAGTATTGTAATTGGTTTTCCAAATCATTTTAAAGGCAATTTTATGATAATCACTTAATAAATCTATATGCCCCCAACAACTTAAGAGTAAGTAGATACTATGCATGCAGTGCTTTAGATTAAACTACTTTTTGAGATTAAACATAGCTAGGTTTCTAGTTTTCATGTCTAGGTTTCTGTTCTAGGTTTCTGGAAACAAATTCAACCACCCTTTGTCCGATATCAATCTGCAGAATTCACCATCGCTTACAATAATGAAAAAGAGGTACCCAAAAATCTGGAACTGATCACAAGCGAGATGGCAGGTAATTCTTTTGAAAACAATCACTGTTTCTGACACTATAATGTGCAAAGTTGTTGATCTCCCTCTCCTTAACTAGGGAAAGGCAGTGTAGTTCACAGGCAATTGATTTATAATGATTTTCACTGTTCAGAAAGGCTTGCTTTCCTGTTTTGCATGTTTTAAAAAAAAAAGTACAGGCAGTCCTTAAGTTACGATAATTCATTCAGTGACCATTCAAAGGCGTGTCCCAAAGATGCTTTCCGAAAAAGCAATTGGACTTTCTTAGTTATTGTTGTTTTTTTAAACACACTTTGCTTCTCATCCAAGAAGCTTCAGTTCTAACTGATTTGTGGGGAATCGAAGGAAGGAAGTCCGGTCACCTTTGGGACCTGGATGATTGAGAATCTCTGTAAACGGTCAAAGGTATGGTAGTGCTGAATGAATGTTGGTTACACTCCCCCCCCCGAAGTTATGTCCGTTGCAGCAGCCTCAGTCGTAGGATCAAAATTCGGATGCTTGACAACTTCCCTGCACTGCAAACTACAGAGGCACTTCAACTCCTCCCATCCATCTGTGACCCAGCCCCCTTTTGACTTCCCTGCATTCTACTGGCCCCGTCAACCTGCCACAGTGGCCTACTGGCCCTGACAGCCCTGCTCAGAAGCCTTCCAAAATCTCACAAGAAGCCTGCATGGGATTGGAACAAGGGCATGCACTGTCTGGACAAGTGGCTTGTCAGTAGAGGCAGGAAAAAGACAGCAAAGATCAGATGGAGCAGTCAGGCCAGCAGGGGCATTGAACACAGGACAGTGGAGTACAAGGTAGCTGGAAGGGCAGAGATGGGGAAGGAGGGAGGGAGGGAGACAGATCAGAAGAATTGAAGAGGAGGCAGTCCCTTGCATTACCAAGGCTCAGGACTGAGAAGGGATTAAGCTGTAAATGGCTTGGATCAGGGTGGGACTTTGGCTCAGAGCCAATGAGATTCAATGAACAGCAACCAGGACTGCTGTCATTAAGTAAAGCATGACCTCATGCTTTACAACCACAGCAGTTAGAAAATTCTAGTCCCAATTCCTATTGTAACTCAAGAGCTATCTGCATTGGGTTTTTTTTTAAAAACAACATTGCTAATGTGCTTGTATTAAACTGTTCCCATTCTTTTCCCCAATCACTTCCCCCATTGCTGCTAACATTTACAAATATTTATAAATGCATAGAAAGTTGACTAAAAGGGTTCCTTTGGCAAGAGACTAGGTGATGCCTTGACACTTAAGTGATTTCTATTCATGATTGAGGGTTTGTTGAAATGTTCTAGATCAGGGGTCTCCAACCTTGGCAACTTTAAGACTTGTGGACTTTTAAGTCCCAAAGTTCCTCAGCCAGCAAAGCTAGAAGTTGAACTCCACAAGTCTTAAAAGTTGCCAAGGTTGGAGACCCCTGATCTAAGATGTCAACCTTAATGCACTCTGTCATGGGGCTTTTGCAATTCATTTGCTCTAATGCAAGACACCATGAAACTTTGATTAGCTCAAGTAAGCAGATGGGGAAGTAAAAATGAATCGGCCTTCTTGCCCTGCTTGCTGGTGCCCATGCACCAGTTGTCTTATTTGAGCTACATGCATAATCCAAAGGCAATTTCTATATAGGAGGATAGAAGTTTGTTTGGCATCTCTTCCCACCCAAAGCAGAGGCCACCTTCAACTTCAGATATTCTAAACAACTTTGGAAGCAGGCACTTTCTCCCAAAATTAATTTTATAGCTTTATGAGAGATACAATCCTCCAGTCTCACAGGTCCATTCCAGCAGCCATTGAAAACCTAGCAATTAATGGTAATCCTCGACTTGCAGCCATCCGTTTAGTGACCACAAAGTAACAATAGCACTGAAAAAAAATGTGATCACCCTTCCCAGCTGGCTTCTGACATGCAAAGTCAATGGGAGAAGCCAGATTTGCTTAACAACCATATAATTCACTTAACAACTGCAGTGATTCATTTATAGCAATATCACTTAGACTTATATACCGCTTCACAGTGCTTTACAGCCCTCTCTAGTTGGTTTTTACAAAGCCAGCCTATTGCCCCCAACAATTTGGGTCCTCATTTTACCGACCTCAGAAGGATGGAAGGCTGAGTCAACCTTGAGCCGCTCAGAATCAAACTCCTGGCAGTGAGCTGAATTAGCCTGTATTCTAATTTATGTGGCAGTAAAGGTTGTAAAATGGGGCACAGTTCACTTAACAACTGTCCTGCTTACCAATAAAAATGTTGGGCTCAATTGTGGTCATAAGTCGAGGGCTACCTGTATAAGTTTGGTTGAGAAAGGATAGTTTGGGAAGCATTTTTTTATTTTTTTTAAAAGGCTAAAATAACCATATTCAAGTTTAATGCATTATGGGGGTTTTCTAATTCACAGGATTTAATGCAAGATATAGTGCACAACATGTCTTCATGCATTCTTTTTCTTTTTATTAACCTATCAAAACAGCATTGAATTTCAGTTCTTGCAGCCTAACTTTGCAATTTCCAACTGTGTCCCATTGTTCCTTTCTTCCACTGTCTCATGGAAGATAATCACAGAAATTTGAAATATTTTAAACGTGTTTTTTTCCATTGCTGAAAATGTTTACAATGTGTTACTTGAGTTTGTATGTACTTATCTATAATTCTTAAGAACTCTACTTCTCTTTAAAGTTAAGACAGACTGGTTAACCACAATTTGCATCACTAAATGATGCAATTGTAAAGTGCACAGTCTCTTGTTACATCATTGAGCAAATTACCACCGACTGTTAAGCCCTAATTCCTATTGGTTTCTCATTGATTTTGTTTATGGGAAGCCAGCAGGAAAGGTTGTAAATTGTGATCACATGACCAGAACAGACTGTTATGATCAGAAATACAGGCTGACTGCCAAGTATCCAGATTATGAGCATGTGATTGAAGGAACTCTATGAGTGTTGAAACTTGGAACACCGATCGTTACATACCATTCATTCAGTGCCATAACATTCACCAATGTACAGCAAACTATTCAGGAATTAGCACAAAATAATGTGGCTGAATACTATTCAATCTGAACTGGAATGTTAAAGATCTTGTTTCTGTCTTCTGTCTAGATTATCAACAGCCCATCATGATAGGAACAGGGACGGTTACCCGGCAGGGATCTACTTTTAAACCAATGGATACAGAGGATGAAAAAAAATGTCTCTCAGAGAACAGAAATCATTACAACCGCCCACAAAAAAGAAATCACCATGATTATGCGCTACCTTTGGCCACTCAGGAACCGGAATATGCCACACCTATTGTAGAGCGATGTACGGGAATTGAAAATGCTTTTTCTTCAGATAATTGCTACAACATTCCTGCGGTTTCTTCTTTTCCTTCTGGAACTTTCCTTGCTGTATGCAAGGCAGATGGGAACAGTGGAGATTATAAAATACCACAAAACATTAAAGAGTATGATAAACCTAAGGGTAATATCTTGCCCATAGTGGACTATAATACATGCTATCAAAAACCACAGAACGAATCCCTGACAAATGAGGGTTATTCAACACCTAGATACAACCTCAAACCAATAAATCAGACTGCAGTGACAGCACTCTTATAATCCAGAACTCGTGAAAAGAGGATGATCCAGGAAAAGGAAAGGACCTAAGAATGCTGACATTCCTGCAGGATTTCAGGCATATGCCCATTTTCCTTTTTTTTCACCATGAGACGCCTTCACAATAAGGCTTACAAGCAGTGGATTCTCTACAGCTGAGTTGTTGGTGCTCCATTTTAATACTGTGCAATGTGTACATACCGTTTTAATTTAAAAAGATAATAACTTAAGAGTACCTTTCATTTGTTGTCTCTGTTAACGAATGCACTGATTTCTAGGTGAGGCAGCATTCTAAATTGAGATAATGCTCATTCTTGGGAGATCATATTTAGAATGGATGGTTAAATAAAAACGACATGTTTAAACATTTTGCACTTCCCATTCAACACAGATTTTATAAGAAAAAGTGTTTTGCAATTTTTGTATGCTGCGTGAAAGCAGTCCTTTTTTAATTTATTCTTGATAGTCACATGGAAGATAAGGTACAGAACTTCCATGGTTAAAAAAACAATATTTTGCTCCTCTAAAGATTTCCATGGGGGCTACCTATATGTTAGCAAGTATATATTCAGGAGTGGCAAGAATTAGAAAGTCTGTTTTTAAATGAAAGTTTAGATTCTCAGGGAATAGAATTAGATATCACTTCACTGACATGCAACATTCCTGTACTCCCTCAAAATCTCACAGATCTTATAGTGCTGTTAGCATCTAAATATGAGTGGCATATATACCAGTACTTAGACCAAACCTGGCTTGTTTTCCATTCTAAGCAAGATATGCTTATTTCTTCTTTGGGAAATATGGGGGGGAAAATAAACTGCCTACCAAAGTTATATAAACTGCTACCTTTGTTCTTTTGGGAGGAGGGTGGGCTCCAAGTCAGTTTTTTATTACTGGCAACTGCCTGGACTAGTCCGTGTAGTTTTCTTTGTGTTATTTCAGAAGTGGTTTGTCTGCTTCTTGGAACTGAGAGAGTGACTGGCCCAAGTTCACTCAGCTGGTCTCGTGCTGAAGGCAGGGTTAGAACTCATAGTCTCGTGATTTTTAGTCTGTCTTCTTAACCACGACACCAGTCTGGCTCTCTTACCTTTATTCTCTTGTGTTACCGTGTTTCCCCAAAAATATGACATACCCCGATATTAAGCCCAATTGGGCTTTTTGGCACTTGGGCTAAAATAAGCCCCCCCCCAAAAAAAAAACCCAATTACTTTACGGGGAAAGGGGCAGACATGCCCCACGAACCCCATACGCCCTTACCGAGGCGTATTGCTCACCTGCCACCTTGCGCCCCACGCCTTGCTGATAAGGCTGATATCTCTCTCTCCCTAACTAGCTGTCGAGTCCCCCTCCGCCGCCACTGACCCTGGGCCGAGCCCGCTCAGGGGCAGCAGAGGCAGCCACTCCCTCGCCTGGTGGCCGCCCTCAGTGCACATGGGGGGGAGGAGACCCATTTGTTCCAAGCCCCCCCCTTTCCTTGGAAGGAAGGCGGCGGCGGCAGCAGCAACAGCAACTTAGCGGCATGTTTGATGTCCGTGTCAGTAATGGCCAGTGGTGCGGTGCGCCAATCGTTGGCGGGAAAGCCCCGCTCCGGATCCCGCCCAAAGAGTTGCCCGCCGAGGCAGAAGTGCAGGGAGGCGGATCCCGGGGCAGGCGACTGGAAGACCCCTTCTGCATCTCTCTGCGTCTCTCTGGCAGCTGGGGAGGCGGGGCTCTACTCCCCTCCCGCCGCGGCAGCTCCGGAGTCTCGATACCTGCCTCGCCTCCTTGCAGGCAGGAGCACCTTTTGAAATGCGAAGCGGCACAGGGAGTTGGTAAAACTGGCGAGGGAGTAGCTGCCTCTGTTGCCCCCAAGCAGGCTCGGCCCTTGGGTAGCGGCGGCGGGAGGGGGACTCGACAGCTAGATAGGGAGAGAGAGACATCAGCCTTATCAGCAAGGCGTGGGGTGCGAGGTGGCAGGTGAGCAACACGCCTTGGTAAGGGCATGTGGGGTGCATGGGGCATGTCCGCCCCTTTCCCCTAAAGTAATTGGGGGAGCTTATTTTTTGGGGGGCTTATTTTAGCCCATGTGCCAAAAAGCCCAATTGGGCTTAATATCGGGGCATATCATATTTTCGGGGAAACACAGTAACATACCAACCAAAGTAGAGAAATAGCTGTTCTGGTTACTTCTTTCACCTACCTGATTAGCAGCATTGAGTCTAGGATTATCCCCAAGTTGTGGATTTGTTTCTTTAGGAGGAGTGAGCTCCAATTACCACAAGGGTGAAGAAAGAGAGAGATAAATAGTTTCTGGGAAAATAACAACTGAGTCTAATGAGTTTCGTTTTCAATCTGTGTCCTATCTATTCAAATTCTTATAATCCTTAGACACTGAAAGCTGTTGAGAGATCATAAGAAGACCAGCAATAGCCACTCTCCACACCTACGTGCCTCCTCAGTTCATCCACTAATGACCAATACAGATTCCATCCCACATCCACATCTGAACCATTACTTAAATGCGTCTGAATAACTTGCTTCTTCTACAGTTCTTTGCAGCTTACAATTTCTTTCTGCCATCTTCTGTCAAAGAGAAATCTGGACACTATCTGGATTCTAAGGGAGACAGCATACCTTCTTCTAACAAAAAGCTGACAATCTCGCTCTAATCCAACTACAAACCAAACATCTTATCCATTCCTCATTTCCTGAAAAATATCCCACTTAACATGGCAAGGTTCCGTCACTGTTTCCTCCAGATTCTCCCTAAATGAATCAAAATTTGACTGAATTTAAACATTACTACTGGTGAAATATTGTCCAGAACTCTCAGCAATTTGCTGCCACTTACAATAATATGGAAAGAGGGGTGGATCAACCTTAACAAGGGTACTGGGATGATGCAACAAGGGCAAAGAAGTAATATTCGCCACTCTGATCATCATGTTATAAGCACAATTTGAAGTCTGTTTTCAGCTATTTATAGGACATAACCAATAGAGTGGCTTGTTATGTGAATTATTATCTAAACTTCCAAGGCATCAACACTCCTGAATTCAACTATTTATTTTCTTGGGCTTGTAATGACTAGTGCTTGAGATTGACAAAGGATGTGGCTTCTTGAAGGAGCAACAAACACAATGAGCATGCTCATGCCTTATCCAGAACAGTTTCAGATCAGAATTATTGCAGTTTACAAAAGTTGTTTTTAAAAAAACGGGAAAAAATACTAAAGTATTTAGGGCAGCTTCTATTGGATTACCTGTCAATTCTTAGATAAGACATATTTAAGTTTAATTTCATCAAGCACTTTATATAGTTATATTATTATTATTAATTAGACCATTGCTACAATTATCAAGATCAAACAACTAATTTAGCTGTTAATACTTACAATTGATAATCTACAACAGTGCACGCCCTTATTAAGATCAAACAAAATGATCCATACTTTTACAAATACTCATTCAGTAACAGTAATCAAGACATTATTTGCTGACAGATGCATAATAAGACCCAAAGACCAATGTATTCCACTTCTATGGGAAAACAAGGACAAATGAATACAGAAACAACAGCTGCAGCAATTGGCTCAAACAAGAAAAGGAAAGTATTTTAGTAATTAGAAAGAAAGAAAGTGAAGGACTTCCAGAACGAAGGGTTAAGTAACCTTTAACCAAGACAGCATTTGACACTTTGGAGTTGCCAGTAATAAATGGCAAAATTATGCAAAGTTGGCAAGGTTGACACTTTCCATTTGTTCAGGAAGAAGCTGTATTTAAAAATAATAATAAATGTGAATTTACTTTAATTTTTAGGGAGAGCGAGGATCCCAGCTCAAAAACTGGAAAACCCCACCACTTCTTTTTGACAAAAGGGAATTCCAGAGACTGCAAATAAACTGTCCATGGAAGAC
>JANHFT010002245.1:44585-54619 GCA_032467955.1 Pseudoxenodon macrops | reverse complement strand
AAGATTAATAGTAATAGTAATGCAGACTTAGTGAATAGTTTGACAGTGTTGAGGGAATTATTTGTTTAGCAGAGTGAAGGCATTCAGGAAAAAAACTGTTCTTGTGTCTTGTTGTTCTGGTGTGCAGTGCTCTATAGCGTCATTTTGAGGGTAGGAGTTGAAACAATTTATGTCCAGGATGCGAGGGGTCTGTAAATATTTTAACCGCCCTCTTTTTGACTGGTGCAGTGTACAGGCGCTCATTCTGTATACGGTATAAAATACCTAAAAAGTAGGAATCCAATTTTTGCTGAAAGGGTTTGCTTACTTACTTACTAATTAGAGAGCATGAAAATGTTGTTCTAAGTAAGATAACAGGCAACAAAATATTCATGCTCTCTAATTCAGGGGTCCCCAACCTCCAGTCCATGGACCAGCACCGTGGCATGCCAGCAATCGGGCCACGCAAACAAGTGAAGCCCCATCTGTGGGATGGAGGCAGCACGCAAAACTTCCTTTTGCTTCCGCTGTTACTTCCTCAAACCCCCATAGCTTTAACCTTAAACTGTCTACCATGGACCTCACCCCATTCCTAAGAGGTCTGTAAGGGGGCGTGCATAAGCACATCAGCGTGCCTATCGGCCCTGTCCTACTGTCCCCATTTATTTGTACTCATTTCCTGTGCTCATGTCCATGTTTATACTTATACCAGGGGTGAAATCCAGCAGGATCTGATGGGTTCTGGAGAACTGGTAGTGGACATTTTGAGTAGTTCGGAGAACCGGTGGCAGAAATTTTGAATAGTTTGGAGAACCAGTAAATACCACCTCTGGCTGGCCCCAGAGTGGGGTGGGAATGGAGATTTTGCAGTATCCTTCCCCTGCCACCCCCACCAAGCCACACCCACAGAACCGGTAGTAAAAAAAATTGAATTTTACCACTGGTGCAACTGGATTGCACAATATTATCCAGTCAAAAAATCTTTCTATAAAACAACTACCGTAGATACAACGTAATGAGAACAATTTCCAGACAAAACTAAGCTATGGCCCATCTCCATTAATTCAGAGCACAGGACAATTCTAATAAAGGATAGTTCACAGCAGATTTAAATAATATTTGGTCTGCTAGAAGACATTTTTGTTCAGTGAAATTGCTTTAAAATCTGATGTAGGGATCATTTTCATGGCAGTTTAATAAAACAGAGGTGTTTTATTTTTGGCCCATTTATGCAGCACTCTACAATCTTTGGAATTGTCCTCTGAAATATTATTAGTAGCTCAATGAAACTACACTGCTAATGTATTTTGCTGCCTTGCACATTTCTACATGATTTAGTCAGAGCTACTACACTAAAACTATATTCAGTTAAAACAACGGGTGGGGGGGGTAGTAATAAACAAAACCATAGTGGGAAAAACTCCCCATGAGGCTGGACAATACTATGTAAGTGCATCAGAAGTTTCCATATGCTTTTTATTTTATTTTATTCCTTGCAGTACAATCATAAAATATTCAGTGAGATACAACAGACTTGACTGTGGACTGGATAGATAATCTTAAATGCTTATTCCAGTTCCTTTTTTTTTTTTTTTTTTTGAAAAAATCATCTGTTGTCTGCTGATGTACTTCTCTGAGAGACATAGTGCTAAAGACCCATAAGTAGCAAAGAATATGAAATATTCCTCCTTTTTAGCAGTCAGACAGGAACAACAACAATTTGGCAAAATCAAAAAAACAAACAAACAAACATGGCAAGTGTCATGTGATGATAGGGCAGCTAACTAGTTCTGACAAGTTACAAATAAGCAGTGAGATAAGGGTTGATTAAGGATTTATTTCCTGAGATCAAATCCTATGCTTCAGAACCTTTATATAAACAGTTTAGTTACAAGTTTAATTCTGAGCTTTGCTCTGGATTGGTTGTTTTTTTTAATGAGACAAAATGTACTGGAAAATGAAAGCTTGGACTTGCAAACCTTGATGTAGATAACAATACAGCCAAAACAACTGCTCACAGGCACCAGATAATGCAGTGACCCCTGCCCGTGCATTTTATCTAAGAAACTGCAATCATTTCAATGTAATATATGAACGGCTTTTGTTGTTCTTTGTAATTCACTGCATAACCTTGATGTAGTGGTTAAAGTGCTGACCTAGAAACCAGGAGATTTGAATTCTAGTCTCGTTTTAGCCATGAAAGCCTGTGGGTGATTTGGGAGACATTCTCTCTCTCAGCCCAACCCAACTCACAGGCTTGTTGTTTTAGAGAAAACAGGAGTATGAAGGAATATTACATATATTTTTGCTGCCTTGAGTTATTTGTAAAATAATAAAAGGGGGATAAAAACCTAGTAAATAAACACAAGCAGGCCAGATAGTAAGAAAAAAAAGCCATCGCTCTGCATTAAACTGAGGTGAAAATAATTTAGCTTTCCAATACTTGCAGCACAGTGTAGACAAGCAAAGGGTCCCCCATAGATTCCAAACAGAAGTTTTTTCCCAGTTATCCCAAAAATACTGAGCTGTTCGACCACTATTCAACAGTAAATCTTTTAAATTGACTGTAGGTCTACTAAAACACATATGCAATAGGCTGCGAGTTTCTCAAAGGATGTATTTAAAAAAAAAAAAATACTGTTAAAGCCCATCATATCATAATGCTCAGGCGGCATCCAGTCAAAAACAACGATAAAGTATATTAAAATCAGTATTCCCTTGACTGAGAAGAGCAGCTTCAACACATTAAACCAGAGCTATAAAAATAGTACTGGTGATGGCAAATGTCAAACATTTGGCATTTACATGAAATATAATGTAGTAGCAGGCAAAAAAATTGTATTCACTCAACTTCCTTTACCAGATTACTTACTATATAAGAGCCAGTCTGCCTAGTGTTTAAAGCATCAGGCTAGAAACAGGGAGATCATGATTCAAGTCCAGCCTTAGCCGTGAAAGCCAACTGGGTAATGTAGATCCAGTCAGTCTCTCTCAGCCCAATTCACCTCACAGCGTTGTTGTGGGGAAAAGAGTTGTGGGGAAAAAGAAAGAGTAGTAAATAGGTTCACCACCTTGAGTTGTTTGTAAAAAATAATAAAGGCAGGATATAAAGTGAGTGAGTGAATGTAACAATGCAGGAGTCAAAAGAGGATGTGCATTCCACTATGTTGCTGTGAAAAGATGACTGAAGAAGTCTAGCTCAAAGTTGATACAAAATCAGGAATGCCTGCTTGAATGACGATGACAATGATGAAGAACATACCATATTTTGTACAGGAGCACAAAGCAATGTACATAGTTTTTCTTTTTTGTTTGTCTCAACTCAATGAGATGAGAAATAGCAACTACCGTATTTTTCAGAGTATAAGACGCACATTTCCCTCCCTAACCGAGGGTGGAAACGTTGGTATGTCTTATACACTGAATACAGCAATTTTGGCCTCTTAAGTATGAAAAGAGGACTATGGATCGTAATGGATTATTCGAGGGAAGAACTAATTTTTTTTTCCTAATTGGTCCGCAGTGATTTATGTCTTCATACTACTTTTTTTTTAAATGTAACTCTATTCGGAAGAGAATCCATATAACATTTTGATGTATTAACATTGCTGCAGGAAGGGAGGGGAACTACATTACAACATAATAGAAGCATGTTTGGTAATTGTATTTCTACCTAGTCAATTTTCTGCTGGTTTAAAGATGGCAATGCAAATTTATTATACTAGCATTTTAATTAAGAAAATAACTATATAATATGGAGTTTCTGCATCTATAGTACGACAGTCCTCACTTAATGACCATTGGTCGAAGTTAAAACAGAGCTACTTATGAGAAAATTTTGAAATTCTGACAGGGCACAAACACACAATCACACACTGTCACTTGATCGCATTTTGGGCACTTGACAACCAGCTCACATTTAGAGCCGTTTACAGAATCCTGTGGTCATGTGACTACAATTTTTTACCAGTTTGTAGCATTTATTCCTGTTTCCGGCAAAAAGTGCTCATTAGTTAAATGGGGTTTGCTTAATGGCCACCACAAAAACGGTTGTAAAATCAGGCATAGTCATAGGGTGATCTGCTTAACTACTGGTACAATTTACAACCATAATTACAGGCTCAAATATAGTTGTAAGTTGAGGCCTAGCTGTAAGACGGAACAATACATTTTTTCATATGCAAGTTCATATCCCAAAGGCGCTTTTTTCAAGAGGTAACTAGACTTGAGGCAACTAGAAAAAAACCACCTTTGGGACACATGACCTGGATAATTGAGAATCCCCATAGACATTTGGCAACTTCATACATTTAACAGTCTCATTGCCTAACTGAAAATCCTGGCTTGCCTTGGAAATAAGTGTTCTGGTTAAGACAATTTTAACAGTGAGACATTCATTAGGGCAGCAATTAAAATTTACTGCAAATTAAATACAATTCCATGAGCAAGTGGGTGAAATGATGCACAAAAGTTATTTTATGAGCAACATTATAAATGGCAAAATATTTGCATACAGTATTTACATTTTAAAGTTCTCTATAAACATGTATATAGTGCACCTAGAAGAGACATATTTAACTGTGTTCCATAACACAACATTTTAAACATTGAACATAAGGTTAACTGACATTACATTAAAGGCCTTTTTATACGTTCTCCATTTATGTACAGTCAATAGAAAAAAAACACTTACAAAGTTTCATGTTACATTATTTCCACTCTCAAAATACATTTTTAAATATTACATTTCAATTGCCTGCAGGATAGTGAATGGAAAGCAGGCATTTCATGCTTCATCCTATAATTTAAAAAAGCTACATGGTTTTTAACCATTTGCATACGGAGAGTGTGCAGTTTTAATAAGTCACATATGTATACATTTATATGTGGGTATGTGGGCATGTAGGTATGTATACACACATGTACCTAAAACACACACGCACACATACATAGCAGTACAAGAATTTAGCCAAGACAGTCCCATTAATACCAACATATTCTAAAAGTGCCTTGAGCATTTTCAGGTTTTGGAACATTTTGAGTTTTTAAAAAAATAATACCAAAAATATAGTTCTGTGAAGTATCAGGGCTTTAATCATTTTTCTGCTAGTCCTGCACGGACCACACAAGATACAGAATATGCTTGACTCTCTCTTTTCAGAGATGACTTGTGTAAACGTCTTCACGTAGCATGACATCAGTCACTGATGGCCTTGTGACTACTGATTAGTAATCTGAGTAGTGATTATTAATCTCCCATCATCATCATCAGCTATAATGGCTCTACTCATGGAATGGACTGTAAGCTACTGACAAGACTGCTACTATAATCTTACCTGCAATGTATGATTGGTGCTTATGACGACTTGGGCAATGATTACATGGCCAATTACCCCACATAGATTGATGTCCAGTCATTAACTGATGAGGCAGTGATGCTTACAATGAGGCAGTGCTGCTTACTATGTGCCCAATAAATTGCCTCTTAGGTGCCCAATAAATCACCTCATGTGAACCTACTGCCTTTGCAGAGAATTTTAGTAGCAAATTTAAATAGCCGTTCCTCATGCCGTTATAAAGATCTCCCCTCCCCAATAATCACTAAGAATACAATCGGATAGATTGTGAGTAGAAACTGAATGATCAGTTTGTAGTCATCTACAATATGATCAGGACAAAGGTGAAAGTGGGCCCTTGGAACAGCCCACAGTTAATTTAAGTGAGCTATATTTTACAACTTTAGAAATAAACTAGAATTACTAATCTATGGAACACTGAATTCCCTCAGACAAGCTAGTTCCTAAATGACATGTGCAATGATTATAAAGTTATTGAGCAGTAGGATGAACAACTATATGAATCCAACCGTACTCAGCTTGGAGAAAATGGACACTTGTACAATTTTTCAGGGCAGACTTAAATAAAGTAAGTTCATTTCACATTTAGTGTTGTTGTTGTTTTAAAAAGTTACCATAATATTCTGCTTGATGCTTTAGGGATATATTCAAATCCAGTATTGACAGGCAAGAATATTTGAAAAGAGAAAACTACATATTCAGAGCTAAGTAAGATTACTTCCAAATAAATAATTAATCGTTATTTAAAATCTTACATGTGCATTTTAAAGCAAAATATATATTTATTTTGAATATTATGAAGTTTGATGGGTTTTTTTTGTTTTGCTTTTTATCTTCCTGCAAGGTGTATTTTTAAACCATTAGCCATTCTTATTTGTTAGCTGCAGCCTATTTTATTAGCAAATGGATACCATTTTATTTTATTTTTTTGGTATATGTGAGAGGAATCAAGCATTACAGCTCCTCTGCATCTTTCTATACTTGCATTCATAGGTACAATCCAAAATGAACTCAGAAGTCTTGGAGGGAAAATAATACTTTGGTGCTGAAATTCATGGGCAACTTTTTCAAAAAGTGGGGCATTTTGCACATTTAGACTTGTTCATAATGAAGCCCTGAGGAAACCAACCAGAACAGATTTGTTTTACAGACAATGGTAACACAGTGTCTCTTTACCTTATGAACAGTCCTTCATTGTAACTTTCTGTGGCATTTATCATATAGAACAGCCCATGAAACCCATCTTAAAGGAGATACTAGTCCCATTCAGAGGGGTTAGGCTAAGCTCTCAGAAGACTGGGCTAGTTTAGATACAGTCTCTTCAGTTTCAATTGTATTCCCCAGGTCTCCATTTTCATGGCCATCAATACTTGCTTTCTTATCAAATACTGTAAGAAAAAAAATAATGATTGAAAGGAGAAACTTTTTTTGACAATGATCAATGTTGCCAATATTTGGTCCAAGCACCAACTGTCTAAGATAGCATAAATCCCAAGAGAAAAAAGAAAGAGATACACATAGACTTTAATTTTGAGATTCTATGGAGGACATATAAGGGCACTGTTGATGTTATAGCACCCAAGGGAAATTACAATGCACTACAATAAAAAAAGACCATCACCTTTGCTTCCTGGAAAAAAAGAAAGCTTGTTTCACTGCTGCTTTAAGGATATTTATAATTTTAAGAGTTTTGGGTAAAGGGTTACTTATATATATATATAGAAAGATCAAAAAGCAACAAGTAGAACAGAAATGATTACTGCCATTCTGCTGAACTCTTCTTTCTGCTATTTATCAATCATGTTGTGTTACTGAGGTGGCAAAACCTTTCTAAAGACAGAGTGAAATTAGGCAAATATATTTAGTAGCATGCAGGGTTTATTTTAATTAACGTTTACCAAAACAGATATGTGAAAAACAGAATAATTTCATTGTGAGCTAGTTGACCTTTATCTGTGTTTCTTTAAGAAATTTTACCTTGTAATGGTTTATCTCCACTTCCATCTTTTCTACCGGAAGCACAATTGCTACCTTCTTCCAATTCATCAAGATACAAACGATAGCGATGTCCACTCTCATCCTCGTATTCTACGTTTTCATCGTCTGAGTCTACTTCAGGAGCAACGTATACAACTTCAAATTCAATTTCTCCTCTCTACAATACAAAATAAAAATAATCTTGCTTCTGAAAAACGGATAATCTAATATATAAAGCAATGGAAGAAATCCTGAGCACTCAGTATAAAATACACTGCAATCTATTTATACATGATCCTCTAAAACGGGTGTCAAACTGGCAGCCCGCAGGCTAGATGTGTCATACACAGGCCACATCCACTCCAGGGAATAACGTGTCGAAATGTCACGTGACGGCAATGTGATGCTGCAAGTTTGACACCCGTGTTCTAAAAGAACAAAAACAACTGAATTTTAGATGTTCATAGCCATCGTGATGAGCAAGCTATAAGCAAAAAAAAAAAAAAAAAGTAGAATTAAATATACACCTCATTTGTCACTCTTCTGCTCATGCACTGGTTTCCCCCTTTTAATTTAAACCTCAAGCATTGGATGTTTAGAACCACAGAAAGTATGTAATATAATAGGAAAGAAAAAAAGAGTAAGAAAGATTAAGTTGCAAGATGAGACGTCTTGAAATAGATACCTATACACAATATTCACTTGATTCATCAATGGAATAAGACATTTTTGAAAAAGTCTTTTTTGGTTATTCTGAATTAAAAGCCAGAAATCCATGGATTATTGCTCAGCTTGACTTCTGATCTATGGGAATATTTTTGGAGATGTGAGCAGAACGCATGAAATTTATTTATTTAATTTTTATATTGCTCAATCCCACGTTTCTGGGCACTTTATAAACAATCTAAAAAGGATTCAGTTACATCTTACTGTGTCAGTTAAATCTTACAATCCAAAAAACATATTATCAAAAGCTTGTTTGGAATGCCAGAAGTGAAGGGACAAGGTGCGTCTCCGATGGCAGCATATTTCCATAACAGGAGGCAATATTTAAGACCTTTCTTTTCCATGCTCATCTCAACCCCCCCACGCCCCCAACTAAGACCAAATTATTCAAATAATTTGGTAAACCAGAATTTCAGAGAATTTGGATGATTATGAAAAAACAAGTACAATAATCAGAAATAGATTAATAAACTGTAAATTCCTGTGGCAGGGAGAGAGAATGTCCTTGAAGGATAGGAGGAAAATAACGTGAGAAAACACTTCTGTCAAGTCCCTTTTTAATTCACATTAAGTCACATAAAGGAAGGGAGGAGGAGGAAACACATTCAGACGTGAAAGATTGATGTCAGCTCTACAAGATAGACCAGATTTAAAAACCAGTATCATGTAGATCAGTACTATCTTTATTGTAACAGATTTTTGCAATTGGAGAACCATACATCAACATCTTGGTTTAGAGTAACTCAAGAGTTCTTGGAAATTCTGGTTTCACAGATGTATTTAATAATAGACAATGATCATTTTCCATAATTAGAAAACATGTTGAAAGTGAAAATAAATCTTCTGGTATACTTATTCCAAAAGAATAGGGAAAATATATGTACAGTATATGAATTTTGTATTAACATATACAAAATTACCTGTTGTGAAAGAATAGTTACAGCCTCTTTGTGCTTGGCGTCTCTCAGATTAACTCCATTAACTGCCAGAATGGCATCTCCAACGTGCAGACCTCCACACCGATCAGCAGGCTGACCCGGATGAATTTCAGAGACCAAAATGGGAACACCATGCTCCTTTCCTCCCTATCACGCCAATATTTAATACGTCAACATTTTCTACATGTAAATCAGAATTCTTCGCTTTAAGTTTTTTTTAAAGAACTGTAGAATTTATATTGCTATCTATTCAGCAAAACACACTAGCGTAATTAGGAAAGCTTTATATTTTTATAGTGAATTTAAAAATTTGCGATTTTAATTGGAATATTAATATGGAACATTAGATAAATAACATAGGCTAGTGTAACATGAAAGACATGCAAAAGGATATTTAAAAAAATCATTTCTGAGAATAGAAAAAAAGAAAATAAATGTAAATATTACTGTAATTGAAATGCCTAGTCCTTCATGATCTTCTTTAACCAAGAGAACTTTTCTGATTGGACCAACACCTTGGCTCTTCTTTAAGGAATCTGGATTCTAATTTAGAAATTAAAACAATATGAAAAAGTGTATGTAGGCTTTTGGGATAATTATAAAATAGCAAATAATTCACTATATTTTTGTTTAGTCTAGCTTTATTTAGATACTGTATATTCAGAGTCATTATTTCTAAGAATTAACAAGTACTGCTCTAATTAAGTTCCCTCTTAAGACTATGAAAGTGAGGGGCCTACTTAAGATTCTCACATATTGCAGTTGTTCTACGTTTTATCAAATTTATGGGATCAAATATATACCGTATTTTTCGTAGTATAAGACGCACCGAAGTATAAGACACACCTAACTTTTGGGGAGGAAAAAAAATAAAAATCTGCCTCTGCCTCCCAGCAAACAGCAAACAGTATAGATGATATACACTGTTTGCTGTGTAATTCTGTGCATGTGTGCCTGATCCATAGAAATAGCAAAGAATTGGAGAAATGTACATTATGGCCGTATATTAATGCCAGAAAGTTTTCTTAAATGTAGTCACACTAACTCCTCCCAATTA
>JANHFT010002245.1:34214-44485 GCA_032467955.1 Pseudoxenodon macrops | reverse complement strand
GCTCTGGATGTTTGCTGCAAAGAGGTAAATTGCTGGGAGGCAGAGGCCAAAGGGTGGGGGTGGCTGGGTAGGCTGCAATCGGTGTATAAGATGTACCCAAGTTTTCACCCTGTTTTAGGGGGGGGGGAAGGTGCGTCTTATACTCCGGAAAATACGGTATATAAGGATATACTCAATATGAATCATCAAAAGCCAAAGTATATGTAAACAAAACCTAAAATCAACTTACATGCCCTGGGGGTGCTTGCATGGGTCGTTTTAGATCATTTCGACCTCGGCATGCCCTGATTACAGTTTTGTGCCGGTGCAGATGGATTTCAGCTTCTAGCTGGTTCCAAAGTTTGTCATGGGCAGGTCCTTTCATATCTCTACCCAACAACTGAATTTGTTGAACCCTGAAAATAAAATATGATATATATATACATTCAGCTATCTTAAACTTTCTTATTCTCATAGTCAGACTTTAACTTGTAATTAATATTACTACAATTACAACTGCAAAACAAGGCAGGCAAAGCAAAGAAAGAATTAATAATAGTTTTTTTTAACAGTTTATTTATACATTTTCATTTAACATACATAAATGCTTTATGAAGAGTGCATTGTCTGAGTCAATTTGCTTACAAAAAGAATACTTTTCCAGCTCCTAATTTCTACCTTTATTATCCAACCATTTATAAAACAAGTCCCATCTTCAAAAATACTTTGTATCTTTTTTTCTTTTATGTTTAATGTCAATCTATCCATTTTTGCACAATTTAACATATTTTTAACTACATTTTTCCAGTACTGTGCAAATACAATTCTTGCTGCTGTCAAAACATGCAATATTAAATACAAATTCTCCTTATCATACTTTTCTGGTACTATACATAACAAAAATATTTCTGGTTTATAATCTATGCTGCTTTAACATATTTTCTAACCATGTATATGTATTTTTGTCCAATATTTCTTTGCTTTCACACATGTCCACCACATGTGTTAGTGCATGCCCGGTGCATTAACAATAGTTTTAGTCGGAATTACATCAGCGGCAGGGAGGAGAGAGCAGGGTTTAGAATAAAGGAGTTGGCAATATTCTGTGCAACTGTCCAACTGCTTCCCTCAAAGGGGAGCACTGGGTATACGGGATTTTTCTTGAAAGTTTTTTTCCACAGATATCAGCCCAATTCAGCCCATTTTCAAATTTGTTCTTTTTTTGCCATTTCAAACATTCTGTTTGATGCATGCTAAAAGGCAGCTGACCAGCTAGATAGTGGATCCTGTGTCCTCCTCATGTAATTTATTTCTGTTTTGCTGAGTTGAAAAGAATGAAAAAGGCTATCGGAAATAAAATAGCATGTGTGTGGTCTCAGCATTTTTAGAGACAACTACATATTCTCCCAGACCAGATACTATTAAAATAAGCCCTTAATTATAATAGCTGGAATTTTTATAGCAAATTCTTCCATATTCCTGCTGCATTCCCATAAATACTATATGGTAAGTGCTCTTGTTGTCAAACGTACCTTCCAGCTAGTTCTTTATCTAAATATTTAGCTGCGAGTCTGGCTCCATATACTTCAGCCTGAAGCACAGCTATGTGTCGACGTAGAGCCTCATTTTCCTTCCGGAGCAATTTCACTTCAGCTTCAAGTTGGGCTTCTTTCACCTTTTCTTTCTTGCTGGCTTCAAGTTCTCTCTCCTGGAAAAATTAAACAAGATCCTAATAACTTTCATCACAAAATTAACAGCCTCACTCTATATATATGAACAGTACTAACAGATCAATAGGCTGTTTTTTACAGAAAATTACACCTTGTGACAGAAAACTATGCGCAACTGAATGCTACACTTTTGACAGTAAAAGCTCTTTCCTAAAAACAACACTCCAGTCACATAGTAAAACAGTTCTTCATCTAAAAATAAAAATATGCAAGCCTGCACAAAATATTCGATAATCTAGCTGCCAATTTCTCTAACAGAAAGCAATTTGGCAGAAAATCTGAAAAGCTTTTTGTTTAAAAATAAATAGCTATAAATTATAAACATGTTCCCCTTAAATCCCAATATGCTGTTGCACTTGGGAGGGGGGTGTTTCTGAGTGGAATAAGTGAAGTCATTAGCAGCATACACCAAAAGTGTATGTAAACCCCTAAAGCTTGAAGGTCATTCTAGCTATGCAACTAAAGGAAGTGGGGTGCCTACATTTGGCTGCAGAAATAAGAGTAGACACTGGAGTTAGATGATTACGTTAGTGACAATGGCACAGACGTAATTTTACACTGCATAGGAGAAAGCAATGGTAACCACTCCTGTATTTTACCAAGAAAACTACATGGTAGGCAATATAAAATGACTGAAAATATAGCATCAAATAATGCTAGACAACTAGTTGCTGATGCTGCCCATGCAGGAACAGAAAATGTAAAGCTGCAAAGACAAAATTACACTGGGAAGATGGAACATAAAAACATGGGGAAGCACAACACAGTGAAAGATCTACATATTGACATCTTTGGCATCAGTGAATTAAAATGGATTGGAATTAGACCACAGTCAAAAGATCATACGATTTACTTATGCTATAAAAAAACTTGAAAACAAAGGACATAAAAAACAAAGAAGGAACAGCATTGCTTTCATAATCAAGATGGATATGGGAAAGAGTACTCAGGTAACAATGCTGTCAATGATCAAATAGTATCAATTAGATTTCACAGACCTTTTAATATGACAATTATCAAAGTTACTTCTGCAGTCACTGATGCAAAATGAGAGATTAGTAAATGTTATAGACAAGTCCAATCTAAGATTGATAGAACATGCCATAAGGTGAGTTGCCTATGATGGAGACTGGAATACCATATACAGTAGTTGGAAATAGTTAGGGAAAAAACATAATTGTATTATGTGGCCTAAGAAATAGAAATAAAGCATGATAATGACTTAACTGTTTCTGCCAACCCAACCAATGAAATGTTTTTTCATTGCTAACATAGTCTTCAAACAACCAAAACAGTATTTATCCACATAGACATCACCAGATGGAGCACATAAAAATCAAACTAACTAGTAACAAGAAGGTGGAAGTTCTCAGTTCAAACAACAAAAATATGGCAAGGGGCAGATCATGTATAAGTTCCAAGTAAGGTTAAAGCGAAGCACAAAGCCAACCAGTTTCTACAATATGATTACCATTTCCATCAGGAATCATTTTGAATTCCTGAATTTCATTGACAATGAACCAGTGGAACAATGGAAGAAAATTTAAAAAGCTGTTAATGATGAATGTGAAATAAAACTACCAAGACCAAGAAAAAAACTATAGCAAACTGGATATCAGGACAGATGTGGAAATTGCCAAGAAGAGAAGAAAAGCCACAGACAACAAAGACAAAAATCTCAAAAAACAAGTACATATAAATAAATACCTTCTAGAACAGGGGTAGTCAAACTCATGTCGTCACATGACGTATCACAACTTTTTCCCCTTCACTAAACCAGGCATGGCCAGCGCGTGACGCATCCGCTGAGAGTTTGACACCCCTGTCCTAGAATATTCAAATATGTCTCAATTTGAATTTTTCCATGAACTACTTTGGAGATTCTGATAATCAACTACATATCCATACATATATCCATACATCCAATTGTGTAATAAGGTAAGTAGGTTATGTCATGAAGCTACAAAAAAAATCACTTCATCTATATATTATTGAGACTGCAAAACATTAAATACATCAGACAATTATTCTTTTAAGATACAGTGTTTTGCACATGTTTTTGAATAATGACTGTCTACCACACTAAGTCACAGAAACCTTTTTTTCAGACCCTAAGTGCATCATGTTGCTGTTATAGGTAAGCTAGATTTCTAACCAATGGCCTAACTGAATGTTTAATAAATTTCAACTCAACTTCAATAATCCCTTCAAAAAAATTAGTTATATAAATTAATATCAGCAATACAATCATGCATGTTGGAGAGAAGAAACATCCAATCTAACAATTGAATCCACAAGTAGTTGGCTAGGAAGTTACAGAAAAGCCAGAAACATATTTGAGATTAAATGTCATTAAATGTCACAGCCAAAATATGTACAAAACTTCTGTGCAGTTTTGAATTTAAATATGGATGAAGGCATCAAATAAACTTACCATATCCTCCAAAGAACAGGCAGACTTAAGATGAGAGAGAAAAAGTATCATAATTAGTAATATTGGCCAAAGTATCAAACTAAGTTAGAATCAAACTACAATAACCCAAAGCTTGCAATCTAGCTATAAAGTCTGATGAAAAACTGACACAGTGGAACTCAACACTCTTTACTTCATTTAATGTGGTGGTATCAATACTGTTATCCAAACAATTACTATCTATATCTCTCATTTCCAGAATACAAATCTCAATCCATTAAAGACAAAATAGAGACTGAATACAGCCTCAAAATAAAAATTATAAGAATCATCCTCAACAAAGTATTTTCAACAATAGAGCAACCCCATGCAATCTTTACATAGAATGCATTCTTTTTCTAGGTTTATATTTCTTATGTTATTAACTAGGACTGCAGCATAAAGGTAAATAAAATCCATTAAACTTAAAAATGGCACATCCATCTCTCTCTCCATACAAAAACTGCAGCACAAACAAGAAATGCAGAATTATTTTCCCTCTTTTTTTAGAATTATCTCAAGAAGTGCACTACTTATTCAAGAACCTTTAAGAAAATGAATCAAGTACATTATGCTTTGAGGATAAGTGGTTAGAAACAAACTGGAGGGAAATTTTTTATCACTGACACTGTTATTGAGTTTAGGAATAGATAGGTATATAAGTAAAGATAGGTTGCAGTGGAAAAACGCCAAACATTCCTCTCCAGATCTCACATAGTTGCTTTTTTGCCTCGCTATTATAACATCCTGACACTATCACATTAATTTAATTTAATTTAATTAATTTAATTAATTTAAAGCTTCCCATTTTACATGCTTAATTTGCACTGTGGTAAACTATGTTGTTAAAGAAAATAGAAAAACATATAAAAATGCCCTCTTAGTAACCTAAAGCAGACAAACCATATATATATTTCCCCTTGAACTTCTTAGAATGGGTAAGATAAAAACTAAAAGCTGTAACAGGCACACAAAATATTTTGAATTTTTAAAAACCATAATACTTTTTTTTTCTTTAACAAAAACACTTACCAATTTTGCCTTTATTGCCCCCGAATCAACGTTCAGGCCAGTCTTTGCATGAAGCTGAAGTTGAATGGCATGGAGTTGCAATAGTTGGTCATGTACTTCTTTTTCTAATACTGCCTTTTCAGCCCGAGTTTCTGTCAGTTCTGATTTCAGATCTACTAGTTGAGCCTGGAACACACAATGTCATTGAATAATTAACATCACTGAATATCTACAATACTCAAAAGAAATCTAATCCTTAAAGCAATACCTTTCCTACAGGTTTTTCTAAAGTGTCATTATCATAAATATTTTTTTTCAAATACCGGTATACAAAAGTCAAATATCAGATGGTGATGCAACTTTTAAGAAGTAAAAGAGATTCCTCAACAAGGCAGATTTGCAATAACACAGTATCACTTTAGAGGTATTTCATTTTTGTATGTTCACTCTATTCTAAAACTATATCCATGATCAGCTATCATGTGAATCTTCAGGCGCCATTAGTATAAATTACTGTGAATGAGCACCTAATATATATTGATCAATTTAGCATATTTTTCTTAAATTACTTATTTTATATTGTAATAACAACACATCAGTCATCATAAACAATGCATGCTAACACTGATTTAGAAATACTGATTATAATTTACAAAACTCTGAATGGAAAAGATGATTTTATTCCTGTATTTGTTTCATTTACTGATTTACAAAACTTTAATAACTAAATCTTTATGACAAGGATTATCAACTGTCACAAGATACCCATTTCCGGTTAAATTTCTGAGTATACACTAAATATATCCTAACGGTTTTTGGATAAGAATCAGACATACTAAGAGATAAATAGGAGTGCTTGGACTGACTGATCAAAACTATGTGTAGAACAATGTCTGTTTAAATTCCAAGTAAATTTAGAAACATTCTAACAGTTGAAACATAAAATTCTAAGGCCCTGAAAGGTTAGTTTTACTGAAATCTCACAAGCCAATAGGGTGCTTCAGCAACACATTTGGAATTTAAATTAGTTTTCTTTTTAAAATGTACACCGTCCAAGTCCTTAATACCTTTGTATTATTTTTATGAGCATCTAATAAACTTCAGGGTTTGAACTTAATGATATTAGGTTTAAAAGAAGTACACGATCACGTTCATAGCTTAAGCATCTTTCAAAATATTTATTTTATTTATACATTGCCATCTTGTAATTTGTGACAATTCTAGGGGGCTGTATTTCAATAGAAATAATCGATATTATTGATTTATTGTTTTTCAAACATGTCTGATATTATTGTATAATTACAATTAATGCAAGCTTATGTTTTCACACAGCTTATTTTTATTGGCATTTCAGATTCCAATGTTCTACTCATTTACCGCATATGTATGTGTGTGTGTGTGTATATGTGTGTGTGTTTAAATATTGCAGGTTTGTGTACTAACTTTAGTACCCTTTGATTTCCCAGTAACTATGAACTGGATAAACAGGAAAATTAATTTCAAGTTCACAGGAAATGTTGAACAAAATATTTAGGGTTATCATCCCCAAACAGACCAAATCCTACCATAATCTAAACAATGGCATCATGTTACAATGTATTATCATTTTATAATACATAACATAATACACATCATGTTGATTGCTCTCATAGTTGTAAGAATGTAAAAAACAGACCTTCCTCTGAATGATTAGGTAACAATTGTGTTATAGTTTTAAAATTGGATAAATATATTGCATAAATCTGTATTTGGCTATATCAAAATACTGAGAAGTTTTTTTTTCCTTTCAATTCTTTAACAGGGCTGACTTGCTGTGAATAAAATGTTGTCCATCACTATAAAGATATGCATATCTTTATTGTAGAAATACAAGGAAAAGGTAATTATACATTTTAAAGCTATATTTCATTTTATTCTGTTCTTTATTACAAAGTTTCATATAGAATGTCAAAGAACTGCTGGTTAGTGTTTTTAGAAGTGCTTAAGCAATGAAAGAAAATCAGGAAAACTTAACTGATGTTCCATTTTTTTAATATAAAATTTAGGAGGCTGGTATTCACTGCAAACATTCAGTTCTCATCAATATTAATACACTGCTGAAATCTCTTACGACATAATGTAAGTTCAATATAAAAATTCTTGGATTAATAACCCCCAGATCAGAAGACAAACCTACATGCTCTATTTTTTTAGCCATACACAAATTAGGTATCATCAATTGTTTTACTGTGTCTGTCTTCTGATTAAAGCAATAAGGAGATACATTTGAAACTATTGGTTTATCACATTTCTAGAGGTAAATAATAACATTAACATTTGAACAGCCATAATCATACTATTAAAATGTTTAAAACATAATTTATTTTGAATTCTTTATCCCAACTCATAAGCTTCTCATACTGAAAGATCTCAGTATAACCTTTTGGCCTTTCTAAACTGCAGACAATAATAAAAATACCCAAACAACAACATATTGTAGAAACAAAGAGATTATAATTGAAGTAGCAGCTCCCTTTTCTATCTGTTGCTCTAATACTATAACACTTCAGGGATTTCAAAGCCAGGATGCTGTAGATCCAAAATGATCTACAGAAAATGCTATAAAATGTAAGGAGTAAAATGTTTGAACATTTTTCAACTGTAAAAAGGTTGCAGATTAATCTAAAAGGCTAGAAATTCTAGGAACTGTAGCCCCATTATATCAGAGTCAACACTTTGAGGATTGTATTTAACATACTGACACTACAAGAAGTAGTGTGAATAAAAACAGATAGTGAGGCAGAAACTTTCAGAGAAAGGAAGTATATTTTGTAAGATATAACATATATTATTTAGTTAAAATATATAAATGTATTTTATTTACTCATCATGTCATAGCATATACTAGCACAGTGATGGCTAACTTTTTCCGGACCAAGTGCCCAAAGCGCACTTACATTCATACAAATGCAGCTGAACACCCAAAATGCAATGCGTGCATGGCCCCTGTGAATGCACTCTGCCCCATACATGTGCCCTTCACCACGCATGCACACATGGCCCCCCCACATGTTCCCTGCACATGCGCAAGCAGCCCCCCCATGTGCCCACACACACACAACCCCCCACATGTGTGCACAATAGAGACCCAATGACCAGTTGGCCATCAGGAGTCGTGCATGAATGTGCAGTGGAGCTGAATTAGGGTGAAGGCTCACATGCCCATAGAGAGGGCTCTGTATGCCACCTGTGGCACACGTGCCATAGGTTCGCCATCACAGTACTAGCATATACTTTACCAGTGTAGGGGAACAAACTATTCTGATAAAAAACAAAGGTACAATCAAACATGGCCTTTTACTACAGGAAAATCCTGGAAATACAGTTAATCCTCAATTTACAACAGTTCATTTAGTGACAGTTCAAAGCTACAATGGCACTGAAAAAAGTGACTTATGACCTTTTTTCAGTTACAACCTTTGCAGCATCCACATAATCATGTGATCAAAATTCAGATACTTGGAAACTAATTCATATTTATGACCATTGTTGTGTCCCAAGGCATATGTGATCACCTTTTGTGATCTTCTGACAAACAAAATCAATGGAGATTAAAGATTCACTTAACAAAAGGGTTAGTAACTTATACACTGCAATTATTCACTTAACAATTGTGGCAAGAAAGGTCGTAAAATGGGGCAAAACTCACTTAACAAATGTCTCCCTTAACAACAGAAATTTTGGAGTACATTGTCGTAATAAGACAAGGACTACTCATAGTAATATTTCAAGCTGTTTCATCTAAATCTTTTATCCTCATAAAAAATTAAAAACTACCATGTAGTTTCCAGATGATCCAAATATGCATTCAGTTTTCTAGTAGCCGCAGTCAAAATGGTTTTAAAAGTCAAGCTAATAAATTGGCAAAAAGTTTTGTGTGAAGTACTTCTAAATCATTTTCAAATTATACTCAATTATACACATACATACATGCATACAGGAAGATAAATAGCTGTATCGATCATGAAAGAAAAAAAATGCAAATTGTGTATTGATATTGTTGTATCAACAGCAACAACAAAAAATATCTGTAGGAACTTCATGAAGTCTGTGGTCACCATACCTGACCTGCAAAAATCCGTATGACCAATAGGTGGCAGCAAGGTAATAGGGAAATAAAGCCTTAGCTGCCATCTAGTGGTCATCTCAATTTTTGTAGCTCTACAGAGGTTCCACCACTAGAATTCAAACCATTCAGCAGCAACTTATATTTTTAGACAGAGTGAAAGAGACTCTTTAGTTACACACATTGATTCTGTATATCATGTACAGAATTGAGACTTTTGTTTTTTTTTGGGTTTTTTGGTCAACACAGCAAACCAGAAAATAGGCAAACCAGCAACATTCTAAAGAACTTTGTCGAAAGCATTAAATACTTTTAGGGGAAAAAAGAAACTTTTCATTTTGCAAGCATTTCTTTGTCAGAAAAAGATATTGGACAATAGATATATTAGATTAAATAGATTAAAACAATATCTATTGTTTTAATTGACCATACAGTACTTGCACCTTCAGAAAGCATCTACCTAGGCAAAAAAAGGCTATTAAAACTCTTGAGAACATAAGGAGAATCTTCTCCCTCAGACTGAAACTCAGTCCATTTGAATTTCAATTGCCAGTCAGATCCACATGAAAGCAATAACCCCAAATTACTTCTATAATTCAACTCCAGATGTTGATTTTACAAAAATGAAGGCAGAGATTGGTACACAAAGGCCAGCTAAATTTGGATTGAATGTCATTGTATCTTGGTGCTCACTTTCAGAATATTACAACGGTACTAGAGATGTCTCTTTTTCCTCTAGACCAGTGATGGCCAACCTTTTTTTGCTCAGGTGCCAAAAGGGCGCGCGTGCGTGCAATAGCATGCTCTCATGTGTCTACACCCATAATGCAATGCCCCCCATGCATGCATGCACAACCATCACCACCCCGTGCTGCCCCCCCGTGCATGTGTGCAGGCCTCACGGAAGCCTCCAGACTTCTGGTAGGTCTATTGGGCCATTTTTCGCCCTCCCCAGGCTTCAGGAAAGCCTCCAGAGTCTGTGGATGGCGAAAAA
>JANHFT010002245.1:0-28205 GCA_032467955.1 Pseudoxenodon macrops | reverse complement strand
GCCAGGTTTTGTGGCTCCTGGTGTTTTCTTTTCTGTGGGAAACGGATCCAAATGGCTCTTTGAGTGTTTAAGGTTGCAAACCTCTGCTCTAGTTCGATACAGGCACATGGACTCGGACCTTTCAGTTCGTTTTGCAGATCATTTGAGAGTTCAGTTGATGCACCTTCTCTAGACACTGTTAGGTTGTTTATTGAGCATACAGAACTCTAGGAGACAACTAGAAACATCTGTTGTAGCCCCTCCTTCCCGTGCACCTTCTGTCTTCTTGTTAATCACAACTTTGTTCCACTCACATGCTATGAATATGGCTTTTATTTTATACATTTATTTAAGAGTTAACATTTTCACTTTCTGAGAACAGATATTACAGCTATTTGGTGCAATGTAGCATGGAGAGCCTCTGTACAGGATTTAGAAACATCTGAAATATTTTCTTCTTAATCTATTACTCCATTTTATAGAGAGTTTACAAAAAAACTGAAGAAAACTTAGACTAAATTTTGCAGGAACACAGCATCTCACATATTTCTGGAACTCCTTGATTTTGGTTATTTTTTAATTATTGTTACTGCTAGAAATAAAGTCCTAATATATAGTTGCCACCAATGTTATTTTTAAATCTCAATAAAAAGTTGTTTCTCCCACCCCCCCCAAAAAAAATTAAAAGTGTTGTTGAGAAGCCGAGCTAAAATAAATAGAAGCTAGATGAAATAGTGTTAGTAGTGTCTACCACTGATTTCCCAAACAAGATACTTTTACAAAATCCCCTCCAGCTTGAGTTTAATGGCTAGTGATAACGTGGTCATATCCTTACAGTGTTTGTGGTAGAAACATGGCAGCAGTTTGTTATTGCCTTCTTCCAGGATTCTTTTTTATAATTTTCTCATTCAAAGCTATTGCCTTGAGATTTCCTGATCTTGCACCCAAATACCAAGCCCAACCCTGCTTCACTTTTTCAAGGTCAGTAAGGATTGCACTCTGCTCTAATGTTTTCCAAAAACAAATAGTAAATCTTTCAGGGAGGATCTTGACATCTGTAAGGAGACAAACAGCCAAGTATGCTGCTTCGATTAATTGAGGTTCCCTCTGCAAGCAAACAGCTCCGAAAGCATCAAGGACTCCATAATGGCAAACTGTTGAGGCAGGCCAATCTCTACGTTTTTTATATATTCAGGAAATGCAAAATGCTTGCACTAATAAAACATGCAAGTTATATTTTCTCTGTGCTCAAAGCACTTTATATTATGGGAAAAATACAGGTCTTTTTCTCCATTTTCCACATAACAATTATGATTACAGAATACAAATACTGTATACCTATAAATCCTTGCTTTTCACACTTTTAAAAGCCTTCCCTAGAAATAGAAATAGCACTTTTACACTGCTTCATGGTGGTTTACAGCCCTCTCTAAGTGATTTATAGAGTCATCATATTGCCCCCAACAATCCTGGTCCTCATTTTACCGACTTCAGAAAGATGGAAGGCTGAGTCAACCTTGAGCTGGGCAGGATTGAAGTACTGGCAGTTGACAGAGTTAGCCTACAATACTGTATTCTAACCACTGCGCCACAACAGAGAATGTGGAGAATGAGTGTAAAAATCTTTGTTTAGCAACTTCAATTGTGTAATAGAATGTTGCAAGGCGACAGATTTCAAAGAGGGAGGAGTAAGAGACAACTCAGCCTATATGTGTGCAAAATGAAGAGGGTGAAGATAACCATTCCCTAACATTAACAGAGTATACAGTAGATCAGTGTTTCTTGGCCACTTGAAGATGACTAGACTTCAGCTCCCAGAATTCCCCAGCCAGCCCTGCTGTAGATAGTAGAGTCCTCAGACCAGGAACATTTTGTCTATATGTAGGAAACAATTTTGTTAAAAAAAACTCAGAAAAATTACCTGACAATTTGGGACCAGCAACACAGTCACTACGTGGAAAATCACATAACTATGCTAATGATTTTCCTTCAGCTTTGTTTTAGAGCATCAGAACAATATGAGCCCAAACAACAGAAAATATTTCTGGAACTCCACTCATGAGGAATCTCTGTAAAAGAGCAAATCTTATAGCCCTACCCCCACCCCCACCCCACACACACACATCTCCACAGTGCTTATCCCAGTGCTGGGATAATTAGCAAGAAGAAAATTAATGTTTGTATTTCCACTCATTGTAGAAGGTAAATTGGCACACTATGAGGAATACACAATGAAAGCAATTTGACTGTTTGCCTAGAGGCAAATAAAAGCCCCCCCCCAATGTTTTGGGCACCAGGAACCAGTTCCATGGAGAGAGGTTTTTTGAAGACAGGGGTGTGTGGTTTTGCATCCCACCTACATCCCATGGATGGGGCTTTGCTTGTGCAGCCTGGTTTCTAGCATGCCACAGTCCAGTGTTGAGCCACAAAATCCAAGGGGTTGGGAGCCCCTGCTTTACAATACTGCAGTGTGAAACTAATAAAACTCTTGTCAATTACAGGCAGCAGTTGCAAACTTGCTAATTGAGGTCATAGAACTGAGCTTGTTAACTTGCAGTTAGCACTTTTGAGGGAAGTGCTGCATTGCAGAGAACAGCAGCTCAGAAAGAGATATTTTGTTTAAACAGTCTCTTCACTCTGCAGGGAAAGGGGGGTGGAACCCGAGTTAGGTATAGGATAATGCATACTATCTGATTGTAATGACAAATATAGACACTGTGAATGTTGCAAATGCAAGCATTGTCACAAAACCCTCGTAAATTTGAATGTTGCTACCTGAGTCAAATTACTAAACAAGGTGTACCTTTATTCCATCTTCCTTCTCTTTGCTACAGAGGTGGGTTCCTACCAGTTCTATAGAGTAGGTAGTAACTCCACAATGATGTCACAGAGCCGGTTCTGTTGGCGGCTCTGTGGGCGCTGCCATCTTGGATTTTGCTTCTGCGCATGCACAGAAGCTAGTTTTTGACTGCCACGCATGCGCTCGCTCACATGCTTTGTGCGTGTGCTCGAGGTGCAACCCTGAGCAAACCGCAGTAAGAAGATTCAGAACCCACCTCTGCTCTGCTACTATAGTTTTACACCTTGTTCATTTGCAAGACCACATCTCCAATGAACTCGTCAATCCCATGAGACTAACGGGTATGCTCTGGTTCCTTTCCATAAAACAATGTCATCTGGTGGGACCCAAGAGGTGTACCTTCTTTGTCCTGGCAACTGCCCTCTGGAACAACTTACCTTCCTCTCACCAGGATTAAAATAGCCCTGACCTTGAAGACCTGGCTTCCTCCATCCTGTGTTGAGGCAGGATGGTGGACAAACCTATCGGCAATTATTGGTATGCAATAATTGTGAATGGGCCTCAGCTGTGTCATGCTCCTAGAACTACAATTGTCAGCTGAGCAGCCATATACATTGAATGACTGATTAAATATTTTTAATATTTAAATATCTTAAATCACAGAAAAGGATAGAAATGTCAAACCAAAAATGGTCTGGTAGCAAATTTGTGTTACTTGGGCTGTAGATATATATACATATACACATACACACCCATTGTAATGTTACTAGCACTATGTGTAAATTCATATTCTTGTATGTCTAGAATCCTGTATGTTCATGCAGGGAAAATGATACAGGTTAGGGTGATGCCCAAACTGAAACCTGAAAGTTTCTGATGTTTTGTTCTAAACAGAAGTGTTTTGGGAAAAGCAGAGAAGAAAACTAAGGATGGCCAAGGGGAAGAAAGGAAATAAAAAAGAGAAAAAGATGAACAGGCTGCTGGGCTTTGTTGCAGTAGAAGATAATTGGTGACTGAGGAGAGGAAAGGAAGGTTCCTGGGCAGAGGGAATTAGAAGCTATCAGGCTGGTGGAAAATATCATATTTGGAGATATGGAGGGAAAAGGTTGACATGCACCAGCCATGATCTATTCATTAAGGATCAGGGGTGAAATGCAGCCGATTCTAACCAGATCGCGCAAACCGGTAGCGCCGACTGCACAAAGCCCCATTCACCCACGCTGACATAATTTTCAGACTCTGCACATGCACAGAAGGCTTTGCACATTTACAGATGATGGTGCATGTGAGTGAAGCGAGCGCCTGCACGGCGCGCACATATTTGCGAACTGATAGGGAAGGTAAGTTAATTTCACCCCTGTTAAGGATTCTGTTTTATCCCAACCCCTAAAAAAGCATTCTGGGTTTCTGCTCTGCTGAACTGTGATTGACCTCGAATAATTTTACAGAAGCAATGAAATACAGTGTTTTGTTCTGGGTTTGAAACTAATTTTCCCTAATTCAGCACACCCATACCTAGGAGCAATTTACACCCAAGCAAGTCTTTAACTACATCCTTAAACCAATGGAGCTATGGCTTCAATTCCATAATAGTTGTGACTTTGCTGGCTGGAAGGAAAATCCTATCCTCCTTAGATGGAGAGGGGAGAAGAGTAGCTTCCTTTACATTGTTTGGGATGTTTTTATGTGTACAGTGGATCATCATAAGACAACCAATCCCTTGTTACATAAAGCATGTGTTGAAACAGCACAACAAACATTCTCATGTAATAAAGTTTATTATCACTAACAGGTGCAGTTCTTTCAATGCCAAAATCCAAGGACAAACCTCTGTTCAGCACTTAGACACACACACACACCAGGTATGCTGCCCTTAATTTAAACATTCAAGCTTGCCTTTTATGAAATACCTTTATATATTACCTTTCAAACACAGTTCTCCTCCCTGAATTTTATCCATGGATAGACTTCACTAAAACCATGTTGTAACTGAGAGTGTGAACTTTAGAATCCTTTAAAAGATATGGGACCTTGAAAGCCAGTCCATTAGCTAAAAACTCCTGGGTTATGGCTGTTCATTACAAGGTGAACTTCTTACTAGTTTGTGAATAAGATGAAAGGTACCGTAGGAGGAAGAACTGCTAGTAAAGAACAAGGAAAGATTAAGTTTGTAACTGTTGTAACATCTAGGATCTGGATACAAAATATATTTTTCTGAGTGTGCGAGTTGCCTAAATAATCAGTCCTATGTTTCCCACGTAATAGAGAATGCAGTGTATTTTCCCAGTTCTGAGCTCTCTCTATATACCATATTTCCTCGAAAATAAGACCCGGTCTTATTTTCTTTTCAGTCCCAAAATAAGCACCACGTCTTATTTTCAGGGGATGTCTTACCCATTTACCTTAGGACCACCATATTCACGCCTCCCACACCCTGACACCTGCCATGCTGCAGCCTATCTTCTTTTGCAGCTGATTGTGGCCACTCGCACTCAGATGCTATGTGACGCACTGCGCAGGTGCCGCTGCTAGTAGCAGGACGCCACATGGCTCATTGCACCGGTGCCGCCACTTGTGGCAGGAGGTTACATAGTGCGTTGTGCAGTAAATTATTTCAATGAAGTTCATTACCAAAAAAGTGGATACCAATGTAAGGTCCTGGAAACCATAAAGGAAGCACATTTTGCATAAGATTTGCAACTTGATAATATTAAAGGTAACTTTTTGTCAATAACAAGTATGAGAGACCACTTTAAATATTCTAAACCAAGTGACTAGAAAGATTTTCTTGATTATTTTTAATACAGGATCACAAAACACAAATATTTTATAGCCCTCTGTAAAATAGTTCTTTATCTTTTTCCCCCCCATCTCATTTTGTAGTCAGTTTGGATCATGTGGATCACATTTAACCAAAAAAGGGAATTTTAGTGGAAAACTGCTTGCTGATTAAATGCCAGATAATAAATCAGATTAATGTCCCAGCCAACCATAATAAAATCTGCTTATCATTTTTTTAAACCCTTGCTCCTTGTGAACCCTGCTGATTTTCAAACCTAGCCAAATTAAGAAATTGTCTTTTCCCTCTCTCCATCCTCACTTTAGCAACCAAAAGCTGTTGATTTAGGATGCTTTGTCTCCCAGTCACTAAGAACGGCCCTATACAGCATTTTCCTTACACTACAATAAAGCTTACATACCTTCCTTTTACAAACTATCTGCCTGCATAAGTGCTACCTGAACAGCACTTTCTATGCATTAGGGCTTATGTGAGTTCCTTATGAATGCTAGTTTAATGGTCTTTGGAATAGTTTAATGGTTTGGAATAGTCTTTAATGGCTCTATGCTACACAGAGACCTCTCAGGAAAGAGAGCTGCCATGTATTTTTAGTTCTGTCAACATTTGATAGAATTAAAAGGTGTTTTATGGGCAAATGATTTTATTGTTTTTATCATGATATTATTTTTAATATGTCTGAAGACGTATGCAAAAAATTTGTAACTATTGTCCTGACTAGACAATGTTCCCAGGATGGATTACAGGCAACTGTAGTTCTGGCTGTTTGTGCAAGATAACACGGATTTTTATGTCCCCCTTGGAGAGTGGTGCATCCTTTTGTCTATTTCATACTGGCTTTGGCAGTATTATATGCTATGGTGGTAATTGGCCCAGCCATAACAAGAATTCTCCAAATTTCATGAATGCCTATGATTATAATAAACTATCTACTGAAATTGAAGTGTAAATGGCTATTGTGAATTCTTTATTGGCCAAGTGTGATTGGATGCACAATTTGTCTCCAGTACCTAAGCTCTCAGTGTACATACAAGCAACAAGTGATAAATCATGATAATAATCAGAGGTGCTTATCAATTCAAGCTTATCCTCTCATGGAAAATCATTGTGTAATGTTGGCTCAATCTCTACTTTTCAATCCAATCTCCCCTACAGAGTTATTTTAGAGCTAAATTAAGATAAACCTTGAGCTCTTTTGTTGAAAGATGTGGTGGTGGTAGCGATGATGATGATAGGATGGAGATAGAGGAGAAGCAACTGGCTTATTTCATTTTACTTCTCCCATCTCCTGATTTGTGCAGCATCTCACCTGATGATAAGTTCTGGTGATTCAAACTTTTAGGCATTTTTATTTGTTCTAATAAATTCATATCCCATCATGAATTTGGGCCATTTGAATTTAGTACATTCTATTGAATGTGGAGGGATATACTTCTGCACAACTGGCTTAGGGAACTGTATCATCCATTCCCACTGATTTGATCAACAAGATTCTATGCCAGTATACTCAAAAGTGTGTTTCATAAAATTCAATTGTATGTCTTTTCAGTTATGCTTAGACGTGTTATAAAGATGCCATATATCCTATGATATGCCTCTAGAGGGCCTCAGCTTGCCGTGGAACTCCAGTAGCACATATCCCAGTTTGGCAAGATTCTGTATTTTGATACACTTGCATAACTTTTTAAATGGCATTTGATAATATATGCCTATTCTGAGGAGACAGATGATTGCTGATTGAATTAATTTGACATGGCTTTTGTCTTCAGACTAATGACATTTATTAAGAGAGAGTAACTGGCCCAAGGCCACCCTGCAGGCATTTGTGCCTAAAGCCAAATGAAAATTCAAGGTCTCCAGTTTGCTCTAGTGGCTAAGGTATCAGGCTAGAAACCAGGAGACCATAACTTCTAATCCTGCTTTAGTCAGAAAAGCCAGCTAGGTGATTTAGGGCAGTTGCACTCTCTCAGGGCAACTCACCTCACAGGGTTGCTGAGTGGGCAAAATAGGAGGAGGAAGGTGTACTGGAAAATATTTTCTGCCTTGAGCTATTTGTAAAAATAATAAAGGCAGGATATCAATACATACATTTTAAAAAAATTGACTCTCAAATCTACTTTCTTTCCAGAAAACCTTGAAATACTATACTGTATTGAAACTTGGTGACAATTTAATAATTTTTACATGAATCTGATTTTGAAAACTTTTTAAAAATAAGAGAACTTGGAATACAAATCAATTTGATTTTGTGTCCCGTTTCCTCCCCCTCTTACTAGTTTACAGAGGTTGACTTTGGATGGAAATAACAGATTAAGAGTCTGTCTCTTAATCATTGCATCTTCTATGTTTAAACAATCTTAGCATGGAGAATAGTAATTTTCAATCTTTTTCAAGAAGCCTTTTCACATCTTTTTATAATTTGTTTTTAAATTTAAATGATAATCTATTGACAGATCTCCTACTGATCAGCTAATACTATATTGTCATTGAAGCTGGAAAGAAGCCAGTTGAAAATGGTAAAATTTGGAGATGTGAATAAATTGGTCAGAGATCTCCCTGTCTGAAACCAGCTTTCACCAGTTGGTATGCACCAGTTGGTATTTCAGGTTTAATGAGGATGGAGCTGTCAAAGAACAAACTCCAAACAGTATCACTCAGATTGCCAGTCACACTACAGAAAATTGATTTCACAAATAATCTGAGAGCATTAGAGCACAAGAATTGTAGAATCTACAAAACTTCAACCAATATAATTCCTTGACAATAATATTGCTGCTGCATTTGAAGATGGAGCACTTCAAAAAATGTACACTACTGTCTAATTTAGCACTTCAACAAAATCAGCTTAATTTTATTTCAGTAAAATAAGTGGCTAAGCCATGGTTGTGCAGTGGTTAGAGTGCAGTACTGCAGGCTACTTCTGCTGACTGTCAGCTGACTGCAATTTGGCAGTTCAAATCTTATCAAGCTCAAGGTTGACTCAATCTTCCAGGTTGGTAAAATAAGGACCCAGATTGTTGGGGGCAATATGCTGACTCTGTAAACCGCTTAGAAAGGGCTGTAAAGCACTATGAAGTGATATATAAGTCTAGGTGCTATTGCTATTACTAACACACACAATTTATCAGAGATTTGGAATTAAAAAAAGGAAGTTGAATTTCATTGTGAAATCAGGAAATATATTATCTCTGCAATAAAGAGTATGCATTTAGTATATTTTTTGTAATATAAATACATTCAATTTCAGGATTGAAGGAATTAAATCATTTTTTTTAATTAAAAAAAACTGCTGCCAAAGGCTAAATTCCTGTAATCTCATTCATACTACACAATGAAAATTTAGAAATGGCTCAAATTACAACATAGTTTGATTTGCAGTCCAAAAGCCCATTTGGCTAGGAAGCTAAGTAGGTGGCATGTTACTTATTTCTCATTGTAATAACAGGTTATCATGTGGATAAATAGTTGGTGTGCTGCAAGAAATTGTAGACGTGATAAACAATGTTTTTCTTTATTTTTTTCTTCAGAGTCCCACATGCTGCAACCAGACTGGACTTAAAAAGAAATAATGTACAAAGTATTAAAGAACAAGAATTAACAAATTAAAAATGCAATATCATGCAAATTAAAAAAGAACAATATCCACTCTTAGTTACAATTTCCTAACATTCCTTGTCTCAGATACCTGTATTTGGATGGCAATCCATGGTTTTTTACTTGGGAACTTCTTCAAACCAGAAGTGTGCTTACCACCAAAGGCATAGAAATCAAGGGAGGGTCATCACTAGCAGAAAGCCATGATGAAAGCTGGATGTCTTCAATAATATTCGTGCATTTGTATGTATATAACATTGTTATTCTGTGGAAGTGGGGAAAGAAATAAGCAAGTACACAAATGATGATGATATCTCTATCTCTGAGTAAATATGGGTGGTGATTATGATTATGAAATAAAGGTGAACCTAAGATATGCTTCTGTTGATATCCTTATTCTATGTGAATTTAATTAAATCAGAGACTTTTGTGTTTTGTTGTATAGAATCTAAGTCAACTGTCTCCAAGCAGGCTTGTGAGGGCCACACAGGCCATCACTTGAAAGTAAATAGTGTAGTTGTATTTCTTCTTTTTCTTGTGCCATATCCGTCATTAGACATTGGCAATCCTATTTTTGTCAACAGCCGTATGAAAAAATGCTTCTGAGTTTTGTCCAAACCAGTCCCTTAGGTTTTGAAGCCAAAATATAGAATGTTTAATTATTTTATATGATGGACTGACGGGGTTACCAATATTTATCAAAAGGTGTATATATATAATACTGTATATGAATGTGTGTATGGACTCAAAGGTGGACTATCTTTGAAGAATATACTTTTCTAAGAAATATCTTTCTATGCATTTATGGGATATGTGTGAAATAAGGATACAAATAAACACGTATGCGATGCACAAATAATGTTTTGGTTCAGTGCATATTTCTTAACGCTTCAGTTCAGTGCGTATTTTCACAGTTCACCTTCAACTCCTGGTTAAGAAATAAGCCATTTTGGGAGGGTTTTGTTCCATTCATTTCCACAATTGGCAATCCAGTTTGAGCAAACAAAGGAACCAGTCACAACATTTGATTTCTTGTCAAATCGCGTAGACGGCGGAGCCAAGCCGGTGGAGCTTTAACCACACACACTTCCGCCACTAGATGTCGCAATAGAACATTAAATCTGTAGCTGCAAAAAGACATCCTAGGACTTCCCTCTTCGTCAGTTTCCTTCGGGCCACGTCATTTAGTCTATCAATCCGGAAATGACACCGCTCCGTCGCTCCGGCCAATGAGCAGCAGCTGCGTAGGCTAGAGGGTAAAGGTCAGGGCAGGTACAGAGCGGGCCAGCGAGCGAGCGAAAGAGAGATGGTTGCAGTACGGAAAGTTGCCGGGCAAATAAAACCGTCTCCGTGAGGCAAAGGGAGACGAGATGGTGCGTTGTTCGCGCTGCGGCTGATCCTCCTTTGAAACCGCCTCAGCCGACGGGTCACCGCTCCGCTCCTCTCGCGTCTCCCCTCCATCCGTCCGGGCCAATGAGCGTCGCGTACGAGCTGCTGTGGCGTTTGCTGCACGTCCTCTTCAGCGTCCAGCGCGCGCTGGTCGCCTGGGGCCGCGGTTGCTTCGGACGTCGCGGCTCGTGGCTCAGCCGTTGGCGGCAGCGCGCGGCTACGGCGGCCACCGCTGCCTCGCGGGCCCTCTTAGCCCCGACGGCGGCCGCCAACCCTTTCGCCTTTCACAAGCCGGCGGCGGCAGGGCGGAAAGTGGTGGCCGCCGGCGGCCGTTGGCGGAGGGATGCCAAATCTCTGCAGAAGCTGCCGGGCCACGTGGGGCTGGTGGTGACCGAGGAGGAGCAGAGCTACGCCGATGTGGCCAGCTTGGTGGTGTGGTGCATGGCGGTGGGCATCTCCTATGTCAGCGTCTACGACCATGAAGGTGAGTCGCCTGGTCAACGGCCGAATTCAGCTCTCTCGCCCTTTTCCCGATGCGGCGAGGTCGACCTTGAAAGTCCTGGATTTTTTTTATTTTTTGCCTTCCGTTGGTAGTCCTCGACTTACAATAGTTCATTTAGAGACCGTTCAAAGTTAACTGGCACTGGAAAAGTGACTCATGGCCATTTTTCACACTCAACAACCGTTGCGGGCATCCCCGTGGTCATATGATCAGAATTCAGATACTTGGCCACTGACTCATATTTATGACCAGTCGCAGGGTCCCAAGATCATGTTGGCCTTTGGCGACATTCTGACAATGACAAGTCCATTGGGGCTTAACAATGGTGTTACTAACTTAACAACTGCAGTGGTTCACTTTAACAACTGGCAAGAAAGGTCATACATTCCCTTAACGAATGTCTCAATTAGCAACAGAAACTTTGGGCCCAATTGTAAGTCAAACACTACCAATATTA
Organism: Pseudoxenodon macrops; assembly: GCA_032467955.1. NCBI lineage: Eukaryota > Metazoa > Chordata > Lepidosauria > Squamata > Pseudoxenodontidae > Pseudoxenodon > Pseudoxenodon macrops. The sequence continues at coordinate 16,687 of JANHFT010002245.1, read as the reverse complement.
AATGCCAGTTAAGGCAACTAATCTTTGTTGAGACAGGGAGCAGTTTTACTACAGGGTATGTTTTCCTCACCTAGCATGAGCTCAGTACCAATGGGTTCGGCTGGTACAGAAAATATAAACAGAAGCAGTAGGTTAAAGGATGAAGGTCAATAAAACTATTTTCAAGAATGTTCATTGGTTTTGTTGTTTAGCTATTATTCGATTATGGGACTTTCTGACCCCACTGAGCAGATTTTTCTGAATCTTTTTATTAGTGCCTACTGAATACAATTAGTTTAATTCCTATACTATATTTTATTTCTCTGTACTACCATTTTGACCAATTGTTTTTAATACATTTTGTTAATTTTTTTAACAAAATAAATCTTAAATCTACATCCAATCTAAAATAAACTTTTGATTTTAGGAGAAGAAGGCCAATGTTTTTAACATTTGGAATTACTATATACATAGCACCTTTATGATATAAATGGGCACTTAGAATCGTGGTGGAATGGACAGCCAGAAATAATGAAAGTATATGTGAAAAAATGAAGTCTTAAAGGATAGCTTGAGTTTAGTGAAAATGTAATTACATGATTACAGCAATCAAATCCAAATAGGTCAATTTGAAAATTGCTCAATTTGTTTAATTATATGCATATTAATCAAACATCACTAAACAGGTAACTAAGAAACATATTTGCGTTTTCTGTTTAATAACGAACACACTTTTTAACTTCAAAGCTATATTCTAGAATCTCTCTTTAATTTCACATCATAAAAGAATGTGTACTAATCATATAAGCCAAATACTGCCAGATTTTGTTTACCCTTTTAATACAAATACTTTCATGGTAAACTGAAAAGAGATTTATAGACACAGGTACACTTTGCCTATATATAAGAAAATGTGTAAACTAACTATAGAATGACATCCCAAGAAACAGCAATGCTGCTTTTGAATTGTACTTTGTGGATAGATTATTTATCTGCTTTTGGGTCTTCCTGATTCCTGTTATAATAGAATTGAAAGGGAGTGCTAGGCAATCTGAATGAGAGTTTAAACTCTTTAAACATCATTCCTATGCTATATAGATGTAATTGTCATTATTTGCAGATACCTTTTTGGTTTTGAGAAAATGAAACTTGAAAGGTACATGCCCAAATTAACTAGAAAGCTTGTGTGATTTATAACATTTTATAATGCAAAGTCATTTTGTAGCTCCTGTTAATGGTTCAAACCAGTACCACTGGTATAATAGTGGTTCTTACCTGTATCCAGGAATGTGTGCTTGTTTTTTTGTTTCTCTTTAAAACAAAAGTCTAATTTAGTTATCTTTAATCCTGGGATGTGTGTGCTTGGAGAGACAGATCAACAGATCTGGATAATAATAATAAAAAAAACTTTATCAAATTACCTTATGAAATTAACCTTAGGATTTGCTTAAATTTTATTTAAACGCTTCGATTTACTTGTTGCTAATAAACCAGAACCTGAAATTCAGATGTTTAAGAATACGTCAGGTATCAGATTTGGACCTAATTGTAATTGGACCCCCATGCTGTTGATTACTGATTCATTTTCCTTTGGTGTGAGGAACTATGTTATAATCAGAGTGGAATACATTAGAATATTTGTTCTGGAACAATAGCTAGGACTATACCAAATTCTGGCCTTTTTGTGAATATTCTCTGTAACTAAAGGCATCTTGAGGTTATGTGTACCAAATAGCAACTCTTCCAGACTGAGTCCCTTAGCATCTGGCTGACTTTGGCTGTGGAAGCTATGCAGATTTGAGCCTATTTGGTACTCAGATTAAGCAATGCAAGGGAGGTAAGCTAGACTGGATAGTTGAGAAAACATCCTGAAAGAGAAAGCAGTGACTAAACTATTGACATATCCCACAAATCATCAGACGCTGAACTCAACTCAAATGAGATTTTAACTTTGCTATATTGTGCAACTGATTAGTTTCTGATATGGAATTAATGTGTTTGTAGGTAGAAGGGATGTCCCTAATTATGTGGGTTTTGAAGTATATGTTTTTAAAATTCAATTAAAATTCATAGCGATGTGTACTTGTTCCTACTCTCAAATGGTTGAATATACAATTGTGTGAAGAAGAAATTGCTTGCACAATAGATATCTTTCAGGTCTGTCTGGTATTTAAACTCTCTTTTGATTCATGAAAAATAATGGTTCCAAATCAGTGTCAGATATTTTATACAACTAGAAATCTGTATGTACCCAAATTCAATTCAATTTTTGAATACTTTTCCGGGACTACTTTTTAAGGAGCAATTGAGAAAAGAGGGAATCTGTCTTGCAAATGGCCAACCAGTTGTGAAATTTGGGGTGGCTATTTAGAATATAGAATTTAGTCCCTGTTATGCCATAGCACTTGCTTAGTATAGTCCAAAAGAGTTTTTAGTTTCTTGATACTCTTATAATCAAATAAGTATTTATTATATGATGAATTATCTTTTCAAGGTACAAGATCTCTATACTACTCCAGTCATAAGACTCTGAATGCCTTATATAATTATAAAATCACAAACTAATCTTAAAAGAATTAAAAAATACCTGAATATTAGCTTTTTCAAAGCTTTTTTTCAGCCCTAATGAAGCGCTAGCGAGTGAAGTGATCTTTGCTAGATTTTTTCATTGCTTCTCTCTGTCAGCTGTGCTTTAGAAGCTTTTTCCCCGCCCTAATCGGGATAAAATAATGTGCTAAAGCTGACCAGACTAAGGACGCTAACCAGATGAATACCTGGTAAGCAGATTTTTTTCCTATTTTCCTCCCAAAAAAACTAAGGTGCGTCTTATAATCCAAAAAATATGGTATATAAAAACCCTGATAAAAGAGGATTGCTTTCACCTTCCTTCTGAATAATGACAGTAAGAGGAAGGGGATCTTTACATTAGGGCATATGTTCTAAATGTTTTGGGCAGTCACAACAAAAGCAGGTTTTCTAGTCCCGTTCCTCTTTTACAGAGAGTGGATATACAGCATGCCATCATAATTCAAATGTGTAGAACAAACAGATTTTACCTATAATAACCAGGACTAAGTCATGAAGAGCTTTAAAGGCAATAAGTATTTTGAATGAAATTTATAGTTAACATTTCAGAGAATGGAGAAGTATTACTGTGCTGAAACAATTTCTGTTGGAAACTACACCAAGTGAACTTTTTTATATATTTCACCTAGGCAGCTCCAGGTAATCTAAATTATAATTTCTGCAGCAACATAAAAAAAATTACCAGCACCTTTTCTTTCTTCTCTTTTTCCAAGGTATTTTCAAAAGAAATAATTCAAGACTGATGGATGAAATTTTAAAACAGCAGCAGGAATTGTTGAATCTTGACTGTTCCAAATATACAGTGAAATTTGCAAATCAGGAGAAAACAGATCAAGGTAAGATAATTTTTTTAAAAACTTGTATTGCTATAGAGGACTAAAATACTTTGATTGAACAAAACTAATCCACAAATACTGGTTACTTAATTTCTTCAATGGGAATTTTTTATGAGCACAAGTTCTTATAGATCTGGATGTATTCAAATCAATGGAATGAGACAGATGTATATAAATATGAATTAAGAAAATTTTGATTCTAAACTTGGAGTATTATTATTTTAGTAAAGAGTTGCAGATTTTCTACAAAGCATACTTTAGTAGGATTATTTAAACAATAGCAATAGCACTTAGATTTATATACCGCTCCACAATGCTTTACAGCACACTCAGCGGTTTACAATGTTAGCATATTGCCTCCAACAATCTGGGTCATTATTTTACTGACCTCAGAAGAATGGAAGGTTGAGTCAACTTTTGAGCCAGTCAATACTGCATTCTAATCACTGCACCACCTCAGCTCACCACTAGTAGGAATTTTGAGAAATTGTAGAGTAATGGGGGAAATGTTACTTTAAACTGGAGAATTGTAAGCATCTACAGTAACTTTAGAAAATACTGATTTCAAACAACTGTTTCTGTTCTTCCATTTTCGTTGTTTTATTTTCATTTCAACTGCAGTTTTAAATTGCCAGTCTGTTCTGAACGTGCTGTCCTCAGAGGATGGAAAAACAGATATTGTAAAAGCAGCTCAGAAATTTTGCAACTTAGTAGCACAAAAGCAAAAGAAATGCACAGATCTGGATATGAACATCTTGGAGAATTTATTAAGTAGTAAGTGTTAAAGCAGAATTTATTTACTTTTTTTGAGTATTTGTAGGAGTGCAAAGTGGCTAACAGCAATATTTTTAAAAACATAATCAAACTTTTGGTGTAAATATTTGGATTTCATATTCACTACAGATAGTCCTTAACTTATGACTGATTGTTTAGCACCCTTTTGAAATTATGACGGACACCCAAAATATATTTACAAATCAATTTCAAAGTTACAATGACTGCATGTTCCCTTCACAGTCACATGATTACATTTTGGGTGCTTGGCAATCGACTCGGCTTTATAGCTGTTTGCAGTGTCCTACCATTACATGATCACGATTTTCAATGTTTTTTGCCATTTTCCAGCAGAAAACACCATATTATGGATTCCCTTAATGACTGTGGTCTTCCCTTAAAGACTACCATGCTGGCTTAATGACCACCTCAAAAAATCTCGTAAAGTCATGTCCGGTTACATAGTGACCTGCTTAACATCTGCAATAACTCATGACTGTAATTCCAGATGGTCATAAGTCAAAGACTACTTGCATTCAGTCTCTACAGTCTATGGAGTTACTTTATAGAAGATCTCCAATGTGTCTTTGTATATTCTTGCTATAGAGGTATACCTTTCCAAATAAGTGCAGTAATTATGGACTCATCGAACAAAATCCATTTACCATATTTTTTCCACTATAAGATGCTCTGGACCATAAGACGTACCTAGCTTTTGGGGAACAAATCAAGAAAAAAAAACTGCCTCTGCCTCCCAGCAATTTGTCTCCTTATAGCAAACAGCAAACAGCCTGGTCAGCTTCAGCACAGCCTGATTTAGCACTAGCATCTGATTAGCAGTTGGATTGACCTCCCAGAATACCGCCAATCAGCTGTTCCAGGCTATGGGGGTTGACACCGGCCATCGCTACCACCACCTATTGCCATCTCCACTTGCCCCATTTTTGGCGTCCGCACATCCACCGCCTGGAATGGGTTTGGCCCATTCCAAGCGGTGGGGATCACCGCCCCTGATTGTCACTGTCATTTGGCAGTGATAGGCGGCAATCCCCACCGCTTGGAATGGGCTGAAAATGGGACATGAGCAGGCCGAAAATGGGGCAAGCGGAGGCGGCAATGGGCGGTCGTGATGGTGGCGGCAATCACCGCAGTCTGGAACAGCTGACCTATGGCATTCCAGGAGGCCGATCCAACCGCCAATCAGCTGCTTGTGCTAAATCAGGCTGTGCTGAAGCTGACCAGGCTGTTTGCTGCAAGGAGGCAAGTTGCTTGGAGGCTGAAGCTGAAGCGTGGGGGCCAGCAGGGCTTCGGCAACACTCACTATAAGACGCGCAGACATTTCCAACCACTTTGGTATGTCTGTGTGCATCTTATAGACCGAAAAATACGGTAATTTGAAAAAAATCTACATTTGTCTTCAAGTTTATATGCAGGGGGAACCAAAACCTAGATCTGATCGATAATTTATTTTATTCAATTGGTTGCTGTTTTCTTTTAGTATTTCCTTATTCATTTGATGTTTGACTTTCAAATATTCCTAACTAGGATAACATTTTCTTTGGAACCCACCCACCCCCAAAAAATTGGCCTTTGCAGCCTAACTTTTAGGAATACTCTAAGTAGTGCTGCACATTATATTTCAGTCTGTGCATTTATCTTCCATTATTACTCAAAATTGCCCATTTAACTGCTGATACAGATACTTAAAAGCAGTGTTTTGAATGTGGAATTTGTTTTGACTGAATTACTTACAAGCTGGTTAATGTTTTTTTTTAATCCATGTGAAATCATTGGCCCTCAGAATTTGCCCTTCTGTTAATTTGTTATTTGGCTACCATTTATTCTGCTGACTAGGCTATTTCAATTCTATGCATGAAGCAGAATGTTATGACGAACCTGTGTTATACCTCTGATAAATTAAGTCTTGATTCTGCAATATTATTGTGCCCTTTTTCTAGGTACTAATGGCTTTCCTGATCCTGACCTAATATTAAAGTTTGGTCCTGTGGACAGTATCTTGGGATTTCTTCCCTGGCAAATCAGATTGACAGAGATTGTGTAAGAACATATAATTCTTGCGTATTTTCAATAGTTTTGATTCTGATGGAAAAGTGTGAATATTTTAGTGTATCACACAAAGAACATAGTACTTACTCCAATTATTTTGAGAACTAAATAAGAAATGCCTCACAATAGGTATTAAAAATACATTGACAATTTTTCTCTTATATATTTTTACAAAGCAAGGGTGATCAAACTGCAACTTCAGTGTTTCTTGTCGTTCTCTCCAAATTGCAATAGCTCACTAATTTTCTTCACCAGACTAACAAAAATAGATGTGTTAAGCTCACAGTAGGCTAAATTGTACTTTTAAACACTTCCCCCAAAAGTGGAAAAAAGGATTCAACTTCCTTGATATCATTCCCTGCCCCCTATCCAACACTGAAACCATTAGGAAAAAATGCTTTTTCCAGCCTCAAAGATTGCCAACTGCTGAAAGAAAGATACACATTCATGGACAGCTCAAATTAATAGTATGCTTGTTAATACATACTTTAAATAGTTCATTTATACTATTCTTGATTAAGTATATAATCATAAAAGATGGTAAAATTTCTTGATAATCAATATAATGTATGTTCCGTCACCTTGCTAACATTCCACTTGTCCTGTGGAATGATTTACTCTACCACATGCCTGGCTCTCATACAGGCAATTTAGGAATCTTTAAGAATCCTTCATTTTATGTTTGCCTTCTCTAACCATTAACTCCTTGTAATAGTTGCTTTTATTCTCTTTTTATGATTATTATAAACTACTTTGGATGTTTCTGAATTATGAGAAAAAGTTTGAAAATTAGGACTGCATAATACTCTAGATTTAAAGGAAAAATTATTTCAAGACTACTTGGATGTATACTTTCTTAAATCCAATGCATCTTTGCTTGACATATTACAACAACAGCTGCACAAGCCCAGAAAAGTTTCTATAAGACATGGCTACATGAGTATCCCTGAATACTCCAAATCACTTTATCCCTCTGAATCTGGATTGGGCTATCCACTAATAAAAATACATTTAATAAAGTCCTTTCAGATTGGTGTCTCTAACTTTTAAATATTTAAAAGTCATAGATTTTTTAACAGGTTGCAAAATTATTTAATAATGAATGGTCAACAATGTCCAGAAGAATCTTGTGGTGCTTCAGTTGTTGCAAAATAACAAGCTTCAGGCTAATAGTGAGCATGATGAGAGCTATGATTCATGAACATCTGGTGGGCTACAGGTATCCAATCCCTACAGTAAATTTGTTTTTTTCCTATTAGTGAATCTTTCCATCATTTGAGGGAAGTAAAATTCATGTTGAATCTGAGCTCTTATTTTATGTTCCATGAAGAAGAATATTCTTACCATAAGGGAGCCCCTCTAACTGTCGGTAGGTACAGTGTGCTTTTGCACATAGGTACTGCAAGTTAGGGAGATCTTGTAGAATCTTATGTATTAAAAATAGATTCCTGTATAGCCAAACAATATGCACCTGTAGCATATTCCTTGGCTATAAAGTGGATAGAAAACTTAAAATACCCGTAAGTTCATATGTTATTATAAGACTTCTATGATTTGTCATATATCAATCCGATTCATAATTCAAAGCAAATTTTTAGGAATGTGATAGCAAATTTATGTATTGTATACAGTCCCAATTATACTTAATTTTCTTTCCAATTTTTCCCCCAGTTCTTTGCCTTCACATGTGAATGTCAGTTATGATGAATTTTTCTCTGCCCTTTATCACTATGCATCCTGTGATCAGCGTGTTGGAAAATGATTTATTGAAGAATTCTATCAGGATTTCTTTGGAAAGGACCTAAGGTCTCTGTTTACAAATACCTGTGATTCTTAAAAGTCCAGTACATAGTCTCTTAATTTATCAAATTCAATAAAGTGTCTTATCCTTTTTAGAATTTGTATGTGTGTGTACTCATAATCTTTGAAGGTATGAGAAAGCAATGGTTTACTGCTGTCTAATAATGGTATATCATAAAAGTTGTAAAAATAGTTGTTTAAAGATTTCAGGCTTATTTTTTTCAGTGATCAAATTCTTATTACCAGAAATATTTACATGCAATAATATATTTTAAAAGTTAAAGTAGCACTGCAGTCAATAGAATGCACATTCTTAGTTGAAGTCACCTCATAAATTTCTGTAATCATACTTTACATTTTCTTTACCAGACTTATACTTGACTTCCCAAGTCTAGATTCTAGGAACACATTGAATTGATTACCTGCAAACATTTATAAAAGTGTCTGACAGGGGGAGATTGAACAGAGGGAATAGCTAATGTTAAAACTGATTAAATAGATCAGGACCAAAAAAAGGGGTAAGTGCTTTCTGGAATGTGGGAATGTTTTTAAATCATAGGTCAATACATGTTTTAAATGAGCAATTGAATTATGGGTCTTATAACTATGGACCTTTCTGTCTTGGGGAGCTGAAGTTTAAATAGTATGGTGGATTGTGTGGAAGAATAAATGTGGGAATGGAGCATCCTCATGCAAACTAAACTTTCACAAATGCAACATGAACAATTGGGCCTCCATATTCTATTTTCAAATAGAATATTAACATCTCAGAGTGAAGGTAAGTTTTTTTTTTAAAGCCTTGTATTTTCCTTTATAAAAAGGATTGATTCCATTTTCAACATTATGAATATCCACCATGTTATCTTCACTTCAACTATAAATTAACCAATCTGGATGAGGATGAATGTGGTAGAATACACTCAGTTTATGTCTGGCTAAGAAACAATAGCAACAAACAGTGAAAGTGTTAATTCAATATCCAATGATAACTTTTTAAAATTTTGACATCAATATACTGTAACATGATTACCTGGATAAATGATTATGGTAGTCATTGTGTAACAGTGTATTAATACAACAATACAATAAATGTATAAAGCTAAAGTTCATTAATTTGTTAGCTAATTTCCTGCAGCTACTTTGTTATGTTGCTTAATATATATAGTATGAGATTTTTCTCCAAACCTTTAACTTAATATTATATCCCTAAGTCATTGCAAATTTTTAAACAGCCTGTCCAGTAAATACTGTTTCAGCTTCATATTTTTAGGAATAACATAACCATTTTTATTATTATGTTTTGGTTTAAAAGGGAACAGAAACTTAAAATCTATTTGGTGAATGGCCTTTTTTGTAAATATCTCCACTTAGTGGAGCAAAATATTGCAGATGATAATTTTATTTTTCTGTTTTTTTAAATATCAGAGTTGTACTTGATACATCTGTGACAAAATTATGGATTATTGACCATGGTTTTTAAAAAAATAATAATGCTTACTACTGTGAGCTTATGTAAATGAGCACCAAGACAATATACATACCTACTGGAATTTCAGAATCTATCTTCCAATTTCCGCTATAGAGATCATAAACATGTGCAATATATTTCAGGAATGTTCATGCATCCATTTCTATGATGTCTTTCAGGAATTGGAATTTTAATGAAGACAGATTTTGGAACATATTCTACAGGAAATAATGAAAATTATGACACGGTGTATGTAAATTAATTGAAGGACCTAAAGAGAACTGACATCTAAATATCAGAGCTGAGTTTAGCAAGACAATTCTAGTGCAAATTATGAGAAATAAAATAGCAAATTTAAGATTCTTTTCCACTCTTCTACTTGGTAGTTTTTTTAAATCTTCAGATGCCAAAGAATAGTTTGAAGAACCGCCTGCATTTTGTCCACCCTTATGACATTCTTTGACAACAGACTACTGTATGTACCAAGCTCAGTAGAAAATATGAAGTTAGATGTGCCAAAAACACTGTGCATATCCACAATTTATTCTTTGAATGTACATCATTGCAGTAAACTTTCCCATCTCAAGTTCTGTGAGAAGGTATAGTCAACAGCAGTGACAAACTAAATATATTTGGATACTTGTAAATAATATGTAAAACCACTTTTTTATTATGAACAAATTGACTTACTGGATTTCATTACTGAGGGTAAAAGAACCTGTAAATAAATATATCTTTTTACAGGCAGTGCTGTTGTATGGATATATGCATCTGTTTTACATGTAAAGTTCTTTCTAGTGCCTATGCTTACTTAAAACATGTAACAGAAAATGTTCTAGAAAACAATTCTTGAAGGCTTTTTTGAAATCCTCCATTAAAAAAAAAAAAAGTATTTCTCGAGTTATTTTATATTAAATAACTCGAGAAATACTTTTTTTTTTTTAAATGGATGATTTCAAAAAAGCCTAGATCTAATATAAGATCTAAATTCATGTTTGGGTGGACTGGAGAGACTGATTTGTAATTCCTTTTTGAAAGTTTGAAAAAATGTCTACAGTTTAGGAATGCATGAAACACACATTCTTTCCCAATCAATTAAAGAGGATGTGGAAATATTTAATCAGCGCCTGGAAGTTATGATATGCTGCCTGCAAACATGCTGAAACAGACAAATCTGAGAATTTGTACTTTGTTGCAAACCATTCTAAGAAAGGGTGTTTCTACAAAAAATAAATGGAACACAAATATCTAAAACATATAAGCTATAGAATGGTTTTATTCAATTAGGACCACTGTTATTTCTTCATAAGATCACTGAATTTTCAAAATAGCCAATAGTTATAGCAAACCATCATAGAAAAGCCGTATTAAAACTTCAAATTGATACACGACACTAATGACAAAATGTGTTTATGCTTAAAATGCTCCCTTCTAGATTCCCTGAACTAGATTTTAATTTGAATGATCCTTTTTCTGGAGCTACAATGAAATAATTAGTTTTGTGTTAAAATCCAATTAAGTTGCAGTTCCCATTTACTAATCCTTAAATAAAATGTGTCATGGGTCTTATTCCTCACAGCCATGTTCTATTCCCTCCATATTTTATGAAAACACTAAAATACTGTTCCTTAAATGAATATGTAGATATCTTAAATGATAATATCACTGATTTTATTGTAATATGGCAATTGTATAAAATATGTCTCCCCTTCCCAACCTCAGACAAAATAGACTTAATGAAAGTCACTTTAATATTCTGAAAAACTAAGTTTGGAAGGTTAAGCAAAATTTCAGATCTAAAATATGGAAAATACCAATTTTGAGAATGTAAATATTGAAGCATTCATACACTGAATTACTACATCTAGTAATTATGGCATAGAACTATCGTTCCCATCACATAATCCCATTTCTTTATAGGACAAGAATAAAAATGTTCACTTCCACAGATTCGAGTCTTACTGGCTCAGGGTTGATGCAGCCTTCTGAAGTGGATTCAGATTGTTGGGGGCAATGTAAACTCTTTAGAAAGTATTTAATTTATATCTGGAAATCCTAAGACTTCCAAGTGTTTCTGAATTACACCATCTGACATGTGTCTCCACTGGTTCATAATACTTGAGTATACTAGAGTCTAAAGTCCAAAAAGATTTAATAGGGCAAAGGTCTCTTTTTATGCTATGACATCGGAATAGATCAGAGGTGTCAAATTCAAGGCCTGGGGGCTGGATCCCACCCATGGGGCCACCCTAGAAACAGCAAATGACTGGCCCGTGGTGACTGCTAGCGAAAACAGCCCGGGAGAGCTGCGTGCGGCCTCCCAGACACTGTTTTCAGCCGTGATGGCCTGCCCTCTGCCAGAGAAAACTGAGCTTGGGGGGGGAGCGCCATTTTCACTGGCTGAGGTTAGCAGGAGGCCATGACGGCTAAAAACAGTTCAGGAGCCCATTTTTGCTGGCACAGCACTTGGGCCACCAGATTCCCCCAACATGACTGATGTCAAGCTGGCCACCCCCACCCTGGCCACCCCTACCCCGGCTCCCAAGGTCAAACAACCCCGATGTGGCCCTCACTGAAATCGAGTTTGATACTCCTGGAATAGGTGAAAGAGCTGAGGTTAGTGGACAACCAATCTATCCATCTTGGGAATAGTGTGGTAATTTTTCTTTGGGTATTTGAGTTTCTAGGTATAAATTACCAAATTAAGGGAAAAAGAAAAAAATGCCATATATGGTTTAATTTCTAGTAAAGCACAAGACTTGAATTTTATCTAGGATATTGTGCTTTCCTCCCATATGTTCCTTCATCTAAATATGGGGGTAGGGGAATCAATGAAAAAATGGAAATATCTTTTTTTTAAATACACTACAGGTGAGCAAAAGGGAGATAGATTCATCATCACACTCACCATGGATGTTAGGATATGTTCTTCCTTATCTATGGAAAATAAAGGCTGACGGATCTTCTATTTAATCCCCCGCTGATCTGAACCAATCGGTTTAAAGTACAAGGAAAAAACTGGCCTCTTCCAAGGCTACGATTCTAATTTTGGAGATTAATAGGGAGTGAATGCAAGTAATGTCATATTCAAGGCCCCAAAAATATTTCAAATGAATCTAGCCACTTCAAAAAGCAAGGCAAACGTATTGCAGTAACATTTTGGCTCCTATCCATCTATTTCCTCACTCACTTCCTCTTGCTATTGGACAAGTTAGTAATTTCCTAACACAGTAATTAAATTAAATTTGTCATAATTTGTAGGAATCTTAATTTTTTGAAATACACAAATTACCAAGAATATCGTATCAAAGCATTCCAAAACTTTTTTCTAATTCATTTCTCCAGTCTTTCCAGAAGGACAACTCTCCTCCACACTCTCACTTTGGGGTAGTGGTTAAGGCACTGGGTTAGAAACAGAGACTGAGTTACAAAGCCAGCTGGGTGACCTTGGGGTAGTCACCCTCTCTCGGCCCTAAGAAGAGGCAATGGCAAACCACTTTCAAAAATCTTGCTAAGAAAACTGCAGGGACTTGTCTAGGCAGACTTCAGGAGTCAGTACTGACTAGAAATCTCTACCCCACTTCCCCCATTTCTTTCACATATGTAAGACACATATAATCATATTTAATTCCCTATGTCCAGAAATGTGTATAAAATAAGTATGCAAATAAGTCCTGAAGTTTGTAGTACTACCAAATCTTACAGTGATTATTTTTTTAAAAAGCTGTCTAAATCCAGAGGAATGCATAGAATAAACAAAATATTAATAGCAATACGCTATAAGATCTGTTACACTTCCATTTAAAATAAGCAAGTATAGTACGGTAGCAGGATCAGAACTTTGACAACTTATGATTTACAACTAAATATATACTGAATTTTAGAACTTGCCATTCTCTTTGACCATTTTAAATATATATTTTTAAATTTTTCTTTCTCACAAAATCAACTCACTTTAATGAAATCAGGAGCATATTCCTGTAACACATAATTCCCTGAGCTCTACCCAATTTTTATTCACAGTGAGATTTCTTGCTCTGTTTTCCTATACATACCTAATCTTAACAGAGTGCAGGTAGTCCTCAGGCTATGATTACAATTGGGACCAGAATTGCCATTTCTAAGCAACACACTCGTAAAGCCTGATCATTTGACCACATCACTTAACGATGGCAATTCTGTCAGTCTGAGTTACCATTATTAAGTGAGGACCTTGTGCGTCATGGGAGGACCTGACATTATCTTGGCTTCCAACTTCTTGCAAGCTTCCCATTGACTTTGCTTGGAGGACGTTAGCAGGGAATCTCAGAAATTGTGATCACATGACCATAGGAATACTGCAATGTCCAGAACTCCAAGGACCTGTCACAAGTTCCCCTTATTAAGCACCATCACAGGCTTGAATGATCATTGAATGAGTGGTAGAAACCGATGGATTATCTGTAGATTGAAGGTTTGTGGAGAACTTCTGCAGATGTTGTCGTCTACTCTGGAGATAAACATCTTTGGCAAGAACACAACATGATTTTTATTTCATGTAGATTTGAAAGTAACAAAACATAGGCCACTTGGCTATTTTTGTTTGTTTAAAAATATATGGCATTATTTATTTTTTAGCAAAACAATCTTTAAACATTAAAAAAGAAAAGTAAAAACTACAAATACAACCTCAGGCAGGCCATTTGGCTGCTTTGCTACTTGTTTATGAAATGCATTTCCTTCATATCCTAGGGACTTCCAAATTACTACAATTAGACTGAGATCTTAGTCAGAGACCGGAGAAGCCATAATTCCCAGTGAGTTTAGTTTGATGCATCAATCTTGGGAAGTAACCATGGGTTTTCCTGGTTCCTTTTGCTTACCATCATTACCATGCTTCCTAAAACTGCTTTTTCCCCCTTCAATATAACAAACCAAAAACTCCACCATCTATATCACTAAATCATTTCTGACAGTTCTCAGAAGCTGAACAAATTACAACTAAAGGTGCAATCCAGTTTTAAAAGAACATGTTACTTTGTTTTGATTTGACATGCTTCTAGAATACAAACTTCATAAAGTTTATGACTTTTATTTATCAGGAGAAATAGTTTGTGGATTAGACCAGCTCTCCTGATAGGAAAAACTGATATAGAAAGAACACATATAAATAGGCTAATTACATAGTAGAAAAGTGCCAACACCTTATTTTCTCTTCAATTATCCAATTATCTGATGAATGCTCACTTTGCAAAGAAGCAGGCACACCACCTGTTGTTTATAGCAAGACAGTGGTACTTTACGTGGCTTGAAAAAAATAATTAAAATGGGACTAAGTATTAATACGGTTTGAATTATTGAAAGTATGATCATGTCAATTTGATATTTGGAGCTGGGGGCATAATTACTTTAGGGATACTTCACAGATTTACCAACCTTTTTAAAGAAAGGCTTGCAGCAGGAATGTTGTTTGTAAAGATCTTGCTATTAACTTCCATGACAGATATTTCCTGTCAGAACACTTTGTTTCTGATGTGTGAAACTTTGAGATCCACTCTGTAATATCCAGGTGTTTGTCTCTTACTAGGATTTAGATGTAACCATTTTCAATAACGCAGTGAATCAAATAATGACTGTATAAGATAATCCGATTCATTAATCAAGGGTTACTGTATCATTTGCTAAAATTAGTTGACTGCTTCAAGTGACTGAGACCAGTGGTTTCTTTCCCCCTTAGCCCTTCTACAGAGTGACATTCCTTAAGGCAAGATGGAAGGACTCTCCAAATACTGATAAATTAAAACTGGTCTAAATTACTTGGATGAATCATCCTAGGTAATGTAGTCCAGTTACCTATAGGATGGACTGCTGACATTAGATAGAGAGACAACTGAGGTAATTTGGCAAAATAATGTTGAATTTGATCAGAAAAAAAATTGCACAGAAAATGCTGAATTATGGAATTGCAGTCAGAAGTAAGATAAATGTGAGTTGGTAGTCTTATATGTTTGCTAAAAGGGACCAGAGCTTACAAAGAAATTAAATAAATCAAATGAGTTCAAAAAAGGGATGAGGATGACCAGGATTGGTGTGTTAGATGTGTTCTTTATGCACCTGTGACACTAAAAAACGAGGAGAGCTTCAATTGTACCATTTTGCTGCCACTTTGACTTTTTTTTTAAAACCAGAACCTCCTGGACAAGTAACTGGAAAGGCTGAGGGAATTAGGTTTTTTTTTTATCTCTAAAATAAAATAGCTAAGGAGAAAAGATCATACTCTTCAAGATTAAATCCTGGGCCTGTTTTGTGTTCATCTCAGAGGACAAGAAATGAAATTGAAATTACAGAGAGGTACATTCCAGTTGAATGGGACTCTCCCCACCTTCCTAATGCTAAGGCAATTTTGACAGCTGAGTTCATAACACAGGGATATTAGGATATTCGCTAATCTATTGAAGCAGGCATTAAGACACTAATTTATTCTAAATTGAATTCATAAATGTAGCACATCTCATATTCTCTGGCAACTTTATGCTTCTATAAAATCCCAAATGTCCCAGAGACTGCTAATGGTGAAGAATGCTAAGAGGAATAGTTGAGGAACACATGGAAGCTACAGGTTGCCCCAACTATTGTAGCTTAATTGATCGTCTACAACCCCTTCCTTCATCAATGCTTGATCTTTTGGAAACCCATATCTTAAACCTGAGAGCTAGGAATCAGGAGAGCATGAATTCTAGCTCTGCTTTAGTCACAAAGCCAACTGGAGTGACCTTGGGTCAGTCTCTATCTCTCAGCCCTCAGAAAGAGACAATGGTAAACTACTTCTGAAAAATCTTTCTAGGAAAACCACAGGGAGTTGTCCAGGTGGTCTCTGAGAATTGGATATGATTCAATTCAATGGAGCGGGGATACTAAAACTAAGGAATGAGGAATTTGACAATACATGTCATTGTGAACTATGCCTACATTTCCCTCTAATCTGATGCAAAATATTGTTTAAACCAATTCTGTACAAATTTAATGGTGTATTTTAATATCTCTGCCTTTCTAATATCTTCCTTTTCCATGCTAACAGTTGCTTTATTTTTGATAGCAGAAATGTTTTCAAATCAGCCTGTTGTCAGCGTTCCAAATATCATCCCTAAACAGATCAGACTCCAAGGCAAAGCATTCCTCAAAGTTCCAATTTATTAGG
>JANHFT010002244.1:151395-167443 GCA_032467955.1 Pseudoxenodon macrops | reverse complement strand
GGGGGAAGGCAAAAAGTCCTGTTTTTGCACAAAAAAAAAGTCTGAAAAACGGGCCATTTTTAACAAAAACAGGGTCATTTTTGCCTTCCCCCAGCCCACAGAAACACTCTGTAAGCCTCCCAAACCTTCTGCACACCCCGTTTTTGGGCTCCTTTTTGCAAACAATGGGGTGCACAGAGGATTTGGGAGGCTTGCAGAGTGTATGTAGAGCGCAGCACCTTTGCAGAGTCTTAGTACTTACTCAGAAGCAAACCACTCAAAATTTAGAGTCGTAATCTCCAAAATGTCAGCATAGGAGTTATTTAAATGTAGGGTTAAATTTGTATTCGCATATCTTCAGTGTTCAGATTAATTTTAAAACTTTTGCTGCTTTGTTTTGACCTGCAATAACCATGTTCGGAAGAGATTTTAATTTATATACGTACATAATTTATATACATAAATGAACAACTAATGATCACTGTCTTGTCTGCTAAGAAATATTTCTCTATTCTTAGATTTGTTTGTAGCTGCAATTTCTGCTGGTCATGGTCAGATGCCATTATTTGTTGCTCTTATAGTTCTCAGTGTGCAAGAAACATTCCTCGCAACTCTTATAGTTCTTCATTTATGCATATATCCTCTGGGTTTTAAGATTTATTTCTGTATGAAATGGAAGATGTCCTTCGATATATAACAGCATAACTTTCAAAAATGTGTTTGCTTGTCTTTCTTGAAATAGCCTTTTCTCATGGTAAGCAAGAACTGGCAATGACAAACTGTGAAGCTGAATATTCTAAAATGAACAACCTTCTAAATGTTTATAAAATATTTCCCTCTTAGGTATAGTGTAAAAAATGGGGGAAGGGGGAAGCAATAGAATTTGGAACTCTTAAGTATTTTTGATGTTCAGAAATTCATTTACTCCTCCACATATGTTTTAGTTTTGAAGATTGTAAAAGTGTTTAAAATATATTGTCATGGTTCAGAGTATTTTGTTCATCACAAATAATAAGAGTTAAGGATTGCATAAGAATGGAGAAGACAGTAACCGACAACAATGCCATTCTGTAAAGAAGGTGAAGAAACAGTGGACCACCTATTCAGCTGCTGGTAGAAGATCACACAGACTGATAACAAACAATGGCACAACAAAGTAGCAGCAATGGTGCATTGAAAGATCTGCAAGAAATATAATTTGCATACGAGTAAGAATTACTGGGATCACAAAAAGGACAAAATAATAGAAAAACAAGATGCTTAAGTAGTTTAGAATTCATCCAAACATTTGCCACATTTGTGCAAATTTGTCCCAGACTTAACAATTATTGATACAGAGACAAAAATGTCTCAATATATTCAGTTCATAAATAACCGAACATCCCAGATTCATGTTGCAAACCAGTCATTTGAGGAATTCAGTACCATTTCTGGGTATTTTCTGAAGAAACTCAGATATTTCTCATAGGTAGCTTTATTCACTAGTAATAATCTTTTGCTATCATCACCCTTGAGAAAGAATGATTTAAATTTCCAGGACATAGGGTAGAAGTGCATGAAGACAGGTGGTTAAATCTGCAGCATTTACTAAAATGCGAAAGTTCTTAATTTTGCTGGAATATCTAACCATCGTTGTTAAAATGTCTCCTTTAAGATTAATACGAGTTAGAGGTTGTTTTTGAAATATCTACTTGCAATAAAAGTCTTCCAACAATTAATAAAGATTAAAATGCTTTTGCACACATGGGTTTTAACTATTTCATTAGCACATCTAAATTTTGGAAATTATTACATGAGTCCAGTTCTAAACATTAAAAAGTAAGGAATATAGGCCTAATTTGTCTTTTGAAAGGACACTGCGTTTTGGTATAATGCTTATTCGATTGAAATGGACAGATGCAGGCCCTATTTCTTGGATAGCCTGCATCGAGGTCTGATGTTCTCTAAGATTTACTGTGCATTGCCTTAGCCATCATTCCCATAAGTATTAATTTTAACTCTACTAATAAGAAACTGAACAAAAGTGGAATTATGAGTTCAGTAGTATTCCATGAAAGGTCAGTTGTTAAAAAGGCAGAGTGTGACATTCTGTGAAAAAGGTGCCTTCATTAATCATCCTGATAGAAGATCATAGGATAGTCTTGACCAATACCAGTGAACCTTACAATATAATGTTTCACAACGCACTCTCAATGTCTTTGCATTATAATATACACAGACACACACCATATGTATCAACGGTTATATTGGGGAATGCAGAGACCATTTCCACTCTTTAAAGCCAATATTTGGGAAGAAAAATTCAAATATGCTAAATAGAAAACTAGGAAAGTTTAATAAACTGAATATTTGTCAAATAAGACAAGTGTTCTAAAAATTGTTTTAGGAATATTTCACTTCAGGTGGAATAATACTGACTATTATTTAACATTGTAAGATGCAAGGTAAGGTCATTTTTTTTTTGTATTGTCTAGGTTAATGCGATTTGGCTCATAATCATAATCAATTCATCTTTGTTAAAATTGCTAAAGGTAATTCTTAATTTATTTGTTCCCTCTGGAGAAAACAAACACTTCTTATACTTGGTTTTGTACTAATTACAGTTTAAAGTTCAGTATAAATTATATATATTATTAAAAATTCTAGTGGCATGTCAGTCAATTGAAGATCATTACTATGATTATTTTGTTTAACATAATGCTATTAATACAATTTCATATCAGTATCCGAAAAAGTAACAACTTTGCCTAAGTAACTATGAAGGCTGTTGTTTTTTACTAACAAGCTTTGCTTTTCCAAAGTTACTGTTTCTACATTGTAATAAGTAAACAATACAAACTGCAAAGTCTGCAATAGTCGTGATTATTTTTCCTTAATGTCATAATTTTGCATAATGGCTGATGTGCTACATTGACTAGGTCCATGGATTGCTTAACATAAGTGATTGCACTTGTTTATGATTATAAACTTCTTCCCCTAGAAATACTATATGAAATGCATGTAAATGATTAGTTTAAGATTTCTACTTCATTAGCCACATTATACACATTAGAGTCATTGTCTAAGAGTTAGTAATATTTGTAATGAACTGTATAATATGTTCCTTTTAACAAAATTTGAAAACAGATGGAATATTTTTGCAGCAGTTTATCATGGAAAATGGACCCTAGCAAAATACCTTAGCAATGGTTTCAAAGATATTGTAACTTGCTATAGAGTCCATAATGTTCAAAAGACAAATCAGTAATACATTGCACCATCTAGTATCTGTTCAAATGAAACCAAGATTGCTCTAAATTGCAGTCTGTTGCTACATGAGAAGCGTATTCTTTCCTTTTTTTAGCAGATAGTATGATTCCAGATAATTTCTGGTGACCATAGACATCCTAGTTAAGGGATTTATAATAAAAAATAATGAAAAATTGGTTTTCAGTGATATTTGTGGTCACAAATATCCCACAGCTACTTGACGATTTTGAAAAGTGGGGAATGTTTTTAAGCTAGGCATTTAACAAAAGGCTTCCAATGACTTATCATAGGTGTAACTCATAATCATTGTGCTATAACTCTTCTTCCCTACTATAGTTGGCTTTTATCAGTATATTGTGTCCTGGATACAACAAAGTCAATAGTTTAAAATATAACAATAAGCTTTACTTTTAAAGTTTAAGTTACAATTATATTTAATAGGCTTAATATCTGGAGGAAAGGGGGAGCTGTTTTCGCCCTCCTGGAGTTCCAGGAAAGCCTCTGGAGCGTGGTGAGGGCAAAAAACAGTCCAGAAATGGGTCATTTCCAGCTTCTGGAGGCTTCAGGGAGGCCTTCTAGGCTAGGCCCAAAATGGGGTGGGGGTGGGTCACACGTGCATTATGGGTATGGGGACATGTGCACACGCTATTGCGTGCACGCACACCCTTTTGGCATCCGAAGGAAAAAAGGTTAGCCATCACTGATATAGGGCTTCCTGTTTGAGCAGGGAGTTGTACTAGAAGAGGTCCCTTCCTTCAAGGTCCCTTCCAATTCTATTATTCCAGATCATTTCTAGATCATATTAAATAAGGTTTATACAGCAGAGGGGCATGTTAATTTGGAAATAGTGCATTTTTCTCTGGAGGTATTGTTAAATTAATATGTTACATTTCCACAGATTTTCAGTGCAATGACTGTGAATCAGTATTTTAACATCTGAGTTTGCACATTTTGTCTGAATCCTCAGAAAATTCCTTTTAACAGGAAAAATGATATGTATAATAAGTTATGATGATACCAAAATGACAAATGATGTAATATGAGTTCATGAAAATGGTATTATGATATGAAAGTGGTATAATGGCACGAAGCAAGACAAGTCATGCAATAGTATGATATCTGGTGTAAATCTCTAAATTGCATTATTTTTGGCCTCTCTTCCCCATCTATGGACACTTCAAATGAGAGAGTAGGGATTTGTTGGCTGCTAACAGTAGATATTCATTATTTTCTCTATTGATTATTGATTAATTTCAGGTAAATTTTGTTCCGAGATTCTGGACTGCATTTGAAAGTATCTGCTTTGTGTTTGTGTGTGTATATGTATATTTATATGTGTGCTATTAAAGAAAATATTATGAATTAATCAGTGACTCAGAACTTTGAATAGACATTTGTAAAACAAAGATTTGATGCACTGATCCTGGATATTACATTTTGAGGGTTTGGCTTCAATTGTCTAATGATTGACTGATGTGTCCTCAAGTTTCCTTCACTTCTTAATGACTTTTCCATGACGAGCTATTCTCTGATCTGAACTTTCAGATCTTCCAATAGTACACCCATCACCACTTTAAGTGAGTTCATCCACTTTGTTGCTGGTTGTCCTCTTTCTTTCCACTTTTCCCAGAATTACGGTCTTCTCTAGAGAACTAGATCTTCACATAATGTGTTTGAAGTAAGATGATTTTAGCCTGGTCACTTGTACCTTGAATGAATGTGGTTAATTTGATTAATAATCCATTTATTTGTGGGCTTTTGACTATTTCAGGAGTCTTCTCCAACACCAGTGTTGAAAAGCATCAATACTCTCCATTTTTTGCTTCTTTAAAGCTCAAGTTTCACTTCCATAGTATTATACCTAATACTATGGTTGAATGATTTGTAGGAAGAAACATATCACATATCTTTTCCAAAACTTTCATGGCTGCTCCACCGAGTGTTAATCTGTAGCATATTTATTGAATGATTGTTCCTTATTGTTGATGCTTGTTCTGCCTAAAAGTCAGAAGCTATCTATCACTTTGATAATTCATTTATCAAGTGATAGATAGCTTATCAGTTCTAAGGTTGGTTTTTGCACCTGTTCTCGTTAGTTTGGGTTTTATGTCTCTGTGTGTAATTTTTTATTATGCTCCTTCACTTTTATTAATACAGCTTGCAGTTCATTTGCATATTTGATGATTAGAGTAGCATCATCAGCATTACTTCTTCCTCCAGTTTCAAAACTATGCTTACTTATCTTTCATGCTATTATATTGCATACTTCATAATGGTTGTTACCAATTTATCTATTTAGGCCAGTCAGAAATATGCAGAACCACCAAGTAAATTGTATCTCCAGTTGTACATGAAGATTTCTACCTTAAGATGAGGAAATACTTAGCAATTATTTTCTTCATTTGAAGAACTTGTAGCTTAAATTTAAGAAATAAATAAAACCCATTTATTTAAAACAATAGTTTAAAAGGTGGTATTGTTCCACATGTTGCTGAAATGTTTGTGCCAACAGCTACAAAATTTGGATAGCACATCTGCAGGTTCACAGATTACCCAGCCAATATTTAATGGGATGAAAATGCTTGTGCCCAAGCACTAGCTAATTTCTGAATCAGATTGTACAGAATAACTTCATATAATAATATTTTGCCAAGTAAATGTTAATTTGTTGTGTGGTATTTCATACGCCAAGCTTCCTACTCTGAAATTCTGGTATGGCAAGGACACAGTGGGGGAAACCTTATTATAGATGCTTTTTTTTCAATGTTACATGTGTTCATAGTTTGCTCTGCTGATTTGCATTGATAAGAAAGATTGCATGCTTATGAAGAATATGTTTAAGTACAAAAGCTGACCACATTTTGTAAAGCTAGATCCAGAGGTGGCAACAGAACTTCCCATTTTAAGGCAGGCAAATATAGATTGCTACTGAACAAATAAAAAGGAAAATACAATGCAGCCTAGATTCGGTATGCTTGTAGTAATAAAAGCAGTAGTACAGATTTACTGGTGCAGAAGTTTTAACTGTAATACTGTGGAATGGTAGGTTATTTTGTGTTCAAGAGTTACATTTATCACAAAAATGATGATATACAAATCACTTCCATATCACAAAATGTTCTTGGTCAAAATTGGCTTGAGGCAAGTGATATCTTCGAGTAAACAGTATATGAAGACCATATCTTAAAATGATAGATCACCTAATTTTGTTCTGACAGAGGTTTTTGCCGCAACAAACATCTGTCACTGAAATACCAATTCAGAGATACGGAAGCCAAATTGTAGAGGTTTTCTAGTATTTGTCATTCCTTTAGTTAAAAACACTACTGATAGTTTTATACCTAACATTGAACAGTTTGCCATTTAAAAAAATAATTTTTAAATAATTTTGTCTTTGATACTAATTAACCCCTTTTTAAAATGAAACATATTAGCTCTGTTCCATTCTGCACACAGGTTTGTTTTAATGCACATGGAGCCAAAAACACATTTTTTTCTTTAAAAAAACACAACTAAATTCTATGACAAATATATGGAATAAGATTAGATTTTTGTGCATGAGCTAATTACCTTTAGGAATACGTTTTGTCAAACAAAATAAAGTGCACCTTGCATTGTATGTTTTTGGGGGGCTTGCATGAGTCAGATTGTACTTTAGAAAAATGCCTGTTGTCGTTTGAGTTTTCCCTTTGTTGACTGCTAAGAAAGCTGAAATTATGACACTTCATCTTCTAAGTAGAGGAAGGAACAAGTATGGTTTGTTGCTGCCTTCTGAATCTATATGTTTTCTAGAAGTTTTTTATAAAATTTAATTTAAATAGTGATAGTTGCCAATACAGCTAACAAAAACTAAATGGCAAAATGCAATGATCAACACTTAATAACACTTTGACTAAAGTTTAAATAAATTCCATGTTACGATTAATTAGTATATAGATATTTACAATTAAATTTAAAAAGCATAATATATAACATGATGGGATATTTTAAATATATAGTATGCATTTTCTTTTGGTATCACAAAATAATATGGTACTATATTTATTACTGCTAGTTGTTATGTCTAGTTAATGGTTTTTAATACAAAGCTTGCATTAAATAAGAACTCTATGTTGAGGAGGCACAAAAATAGAAGATTACATGTCATATTTTCAATTTAATCTAACAGAAAACTTATAAGGAGTAAAATCATACAAATCTCACGATAATATTTAAGCTTGGGATGCATTTGGAAATATACAATAAAATATACTGTTATCATTGGTTTCATTATTAATAATTTCAGGGATATAAAATTATAGATTTTAGTTTTTATCTCTTCCTACCTTTTCTGAGGGATTAAACTACTAAAATAATTAATGCATATTTTCACTCATTGGAGGAAGGCTTCTTATATAATATAGAGCTAGAAAACTAGGGCTTATGTGCCTGAAATACAATTCACAACCTCAGTCAGCATAGCCATTTTTAAGAAAGTAAAACGTGTAGTTCATAAATACCTGGATAGTCACAGATTCCCTCTCCAGCAATAGATGTATAGATTTTTTTTTACTGTCAACAAGGACTCCTGTTGTAGAAGGAAAATACAAAGATTGACAAAAATAGAATGCTTACAAAATTGTAATAATGGAACAAAAAGGGTAAGTTGTTTTCTTCAATTTTTGTTTTGTAATAAAGCAGTATTTCAGTGTTACAAAGCTATGGATACATCTTTCATCCATGAGATATCTTATATACAAGCTGTTCTTTTCCATTTGAGTTTGTTTTGTGCTATTATCCTATCTTCTCTCTTTATATATAATAATTGATGTGCTTTTCCTCTAAATAGTTATGCAAGGATATAAATGAGGGGTTACTTTCAATCTGTGTTGACTGGGAATTCTGGGAACCTGCAGCCTTAGCACAGCTGAAGGTCATCAAAATGGGACGACTCATGTATTTAAAAAAATAATATGAAGTGCAGTAGTAAAATACCAACACGAAGAAGCATGTAAAATCAATTAAACTGCCTGTAATAGAAGAAACATGCAGGTGTGCAATGTATGGGTTAAGTGAAAGTTGGTGGAGAAAATTATAAACACGTTCCAAGATTGGTAAACTATATGTGGAATAGGATGGTCCAGGATCAAGATTAATAAGCGATATGTGGAATTTGATGGGATGATATCTATGATACCTTAAAAGTGTGAACTTTGCATATAAGTAGCTTATGGTAAGATTTGTAAAGGCAGCCTAAGAACTTATCTTCATGGGATGGATAAAGAAGTTATTCAAGAAATATGATGCAGTTGTAAAATCATGGATTTGCATGACAAATGGTTTATAAGGTTTATTATTTATTTAATTTATGATAAATCATATATAAATTGTAATTCTGAATTTCCATCTTAATTGTTCTTGCTAAATATATATGAAACTGTAACTAATATTAGCTATGTTATAGTAGTAACTGCTATAGGTTTTGTTTTGGCAGTGATAGTTGGGTTTGAATGTTCAATTTGTCGAACATTCAGTCGATCGAACATTTGTCAATCACTTTCAGTGATCATCCTTTCTTGCATTAACATACATTAATCTGAGAATACAGCTTTCCTAAAATCAGGGCTCAGTAAGATACATTTTTAATAACGATAGTTAGGACAGAGATTCCTCACTATTTACCCATATATATGTAATATTTTCTGTTGTCGCTACCTTTGGGTGATTTATAGTAGTATGGAGAAAGTCCGATTGTATCAGAACTTTAAAATAATAAATCTGTCATTGTTGAAACACACTTTTTATTTTTTCTGAAGAATATTTATTTGATACCTATTTGGTATAACGTTTGATTTATTATAGATGGTTGCATGAGTATTAAATGAGCAATAAGTAAAAATTAGTGATGGCATCAAATGGGAAAGACTTTGATAATTACTGATTCCATACATAGGAAAACTGCGTAGATCTTCAAATTTGTTCAATTTTTCTTTGTCATTAATACAGTTAAAATTAAATATTTTCATCTTGGCTGGTTAAAAGTTCTTTGTTGTTTGAAATTTTGCACAGTTCACAGTAAGACTGCAATCACTGTAAGAACATGGTTGCCTCAAAATAAAAATGGGCCACCTTTTTGTGTCCACAGAGAGAATGATGCTAAAGATAAGATTTGAATGACTTGGAGAAAGGGGTTTTTGTATGACCCAGTTGATTTTGTCCGGAAGGATTTTGAGATTCCAAACAGAGCAAACTAAACTATCTCAAAAAAAATAGCCATTTTAACTGAACAGCATTTAGCTGCTTTCCTGGAGGCCATGCTAGGGGACAAATAAGGTCAACATCACTTCTGCTGTTTAAATTGTTAAAAAAAAGATTTGATTAAATATTCATGCCAGTGTAAATAAAAGAGGCAATAA
The DNA here is from genome assembly GCA_032467955.1 of Pseudoxenodon macrops. NCBI lineage: Eukaryota > Metazoa > Chordata > Lepidosauria > Squamata > Pseudoxenodontidae > Pseudoxenodon > Pseudoxenodon macrops. The sequence continues at coordinate 157,820 of JANHFT010002244.1, read as the reverse complement.
AGAAAGGCATGTGTTATTGAGTCAATATTCTTCCATGACATGGGCCTAAACAATTGTTATATGAATTTTTCTTTCCAAAGACTTGAAGGTAAGACTTCACATACGTTTGATGCTGCTCTTCAAAATGCCCTGTTCTGTCCCTTGCCATGGCCATCCCCGCCTAAGGTATACTCAACTTTATTCAGTTTTTACCAACAATTTGATTAAATTCTTTATTAACAAAGGAATGCCATCTATATCAGAGCAAACTCACTAGTCCCAGTCTCTCATCATTCTACTTTCTACTTTGCAACTGAGCATCATACAGTGGCAGTTTGCATTATTTATTTATTTGTTGAGTTTATTTGCATCTATCTCTCAGAGGGGCTACTACTAAACATGTGCGTGTGCACAGGAGGCATCAGACGCAGACGCACACAGGCCCAACCTACCCAATCTCAGTGGGCATACATGCGCATAGGAGTCAAACCAAAACAGTGGGATAGAGTAAGCACATCCAGAGGTTCACATCACATGTCTCCCCCGCATGTACAGCCAGCGCTGTGGTGACAGCGGGCTCTGAAGCCACAGTGTGCACCAGCTGAAGGAGCACAAGGCTACGACTGTCAGCCGGAAACTATCGCCCTCTGCACACAAACAGCAGCAAACACATGATGGCCAATGGTTTCCAGCTGCAGTTGCCACGCCCCCTGCTACCGCCCCACTCACCAGAAACTCTTGGATTCCCTCCCAATCCCACCCGGCCCCCAGAGGCACCATCCATGCAAGTGACATCCAGCTGGCCATGCCCCCAGGCCATGCCCAGTTGGCCACCACCACAATGGTCATACCTCTCCCCCCCGGCCATCAGAAGACAACCACAATGCTGATCTGGTCCTCAATGAAATCAAGTTTGACACTCCTAATCTATAGTTTCATATACTTTAGCTGTTTAAATTGTAAGATATTTTATATCTGTGATGGCGAACCTATACACATGCCGGAAGGGGCACACAGAGACATCTCTCTGGGCACATAGACCTACCACCTGTTGTTTTTCTGGGTTCCGGCATGCCGGCCAGTTGGTTTTCATGCACATGGCGCACCAGAAACCAGAAGAGCAGCTGTCCAGTGCGCATGCATGTGCCAGGAAGATAATCTTCCTGTTTCCAACAAATGTATGTGCATCAGCCACTTGGTCTTCTGGTTTCTGGCGTGCATGCACGCACAAAGACCAACAAGAGCAAAGGTCACATGGACCAAAAGATGCAGATTTTGCACCTCCACAATGCCATTGCAGTGGTTTAATTCCCCTTCCCACTGCCAGACACCGCTCTGCAAACACGCTTGCATCTCACTCAAATTCAAGGTATATAAATAATTTGCATGGCCTTGGGGAGGAATGCAGCCAAGTCACTCAGAGTAGCCATGTTTGATGGGGGGAGAGTATATAAATGTTGTAAAAGAAAGAATGTCCCCCTTGCTTGGCCATGCCGTTCCCCTTCTTCCACCCTAACACCACCACCCTTTCCACAGCCCGCAGCTCCCCACTGATTTCCCTGCCCTTCATTTTGCATTGCAGTTCTGCTCTTGATGCACAATTGTCTTCTCCAAGGTTTAAATTATACAGCAAGGTAGTTCCCCCCCAATTTTAGATTATGTTGAATGCTCCTGTCCTTCCCACCCCACATAGGCTAGTCCTGCTGGGCCCTTTAGCCACCGGGGCCATGGGTTGGGGTCCTCAAACCCCCAGCCCCCATCTCCACAGCTCCTCATGCATGGAGACATGCTGTCCGGGAAGTGGTTGTGCTCCCTTGGAAGAAGTGGCGGGAGAGGGGGACTACGCTGGCTTGTTCCGAGGTTGGGAAGGCGCTCCAGCTTTCCAGTGGAGGGAGGTGGCATTCCCTACCCAACTTTCCCTGTCCAGGGCTGCGGAACCAGATCGTCAGTGGGGATGTCCTGACACCCTGACAGGGGCTAGGAGGGCGGGCAGGGAAGCGTGAAAGCTGGTGCATGCAGTTGGTCTTCATGCACGCATGCGTTCCAGAAACTGGCAGACTAGGTGCACATGTGTGTGCCGATATTTTTGTGCTCACTCCTGTTTTGGCAGTCAGTGCCAAAAAGGTTTAGCAACACTGGTTTATATGTTCATCAAAATAAAACGTTGGTAAATTCTGCTTTAGACGATATAAAATTTTTCTAAGAACTGAATATGGTGTTTAAGTAACACTATTTTTGCTATCTTTGAGAAAGTATAATTATTTTTCTTCTTTTTGATACATTTTCTAATATTTAACTTATTCCCTAATTTATTATCTGCAGTATGGAAGATCTATCACATCTTTTCATGATGTTTAATTTGAATCAAAAGAGATTGACTATTCATTGATTCTTGACCTGCCGGGTCCAAAGAAAATAATTTAGTTAATAAGAATTTTCATGAGGTCTGAATTTAAATGCATGAGAATTCTGCCTTTTCCATATAGTAGTAGAAGCTAATTTAAAAATTCTATAGGAGCCTGAGGCTCAAAACCCTTATGGCATCAAAACTATAGAAAATAAAACCACTTAGTGATAATTGCACCATCTACTGTATACTTATTAAATATCTTCTAAGGTAGTTTTTTTTTTTTTATAAGAAGTACAAGTATATATACTTCTGGTATAAAATCACAACCATAGCTTTATTAGCATCTGAAACAGAATTTATGTAACCTCAAACCTGATACTGTGAAGTATTAAAACATACACACTGAATTAATATAAAAGTGGAAATACTTTGGCTATAGGAGAAGAGGTTTTGAATAGGAAAAGGTCATAAAGTTTGTAAAGGCTTAAATAATTTATTAAAAATGAAGGATCCTAATATTAAAGTAGGAAAAAAAATGTGAACCTATTTTTGTACCCCTCCTGTCAACATTTCTAATCAAATCTTCCAGACATCTTGCTTCTTAAATGATACAAGCAATATTTCCTGTAATAAATACCTCTAAGTCTAATGAGAGGCCCTAAGGCAACTTCAAATGTATGAATTCATTATAATTGAACAACATAATCTTTAGGGCAAGGAAGTCTGTTATCCAGCCTCTTAACTCCATATAGCCTTGGTGTTGTATGAAAAATGTTATACATTCTGTTTACAATGTATTGCTGCTGTTTGAAGTATTGTATGTTCCTGTAGTACATAAAATTGGGACACATAATGGAGGGAAAATCAAGGAGGCAATCTTTCATTTTGTTCTTGTATGAAAAATTCAAAAGAGTGAAAACTCACCCAGAGAAATTTTGCAAGGATATTATTTTCCAATGTTTCGATCAATTTGTCTGTCAACCATGCTGAGAGGTGGAAGGGGCCAGCAAAAGCAATTTAGCTTGTGAGGTCCAAAATAGAAATGTTTTAGGAAACCCTGTCACATGTCATTTCTATGTATTAAGCTGCAATGTGTTTTTGTGTAGTAGCAATGGTAGGAAGAAAACTTGATATCAATCATCTAAGTCAGCTGTAAATATCTGATAAATAGATTTTGTGCATAGAAATAGAAAATATGTAAGTTGGTAATATGCATTTGGATTTCATTCTGATATCTGGCTGCTTTTCTGCATTGTGTACTTTTAAAACTGTTTTTATAATGCAATTTGAATAACTAATCATGCTCTGGTAGTTGCTTTTGTATCAACTCACTTTAGAGCAAAATTGGATCTTGTTTGATAATATATATATTTTAGTATATCGCATATAAACAGTACCATTGTATTGTGGGAATATAAACTGAACATAGTGGAACAAATCACAGCTTATTTGCTAAAATATTTTCAGACACTTAGGATGAATACCATGAAGTTTGTATCTTTAATATACTAGATATCTGTCGTCTTATGATGAATTGGAGGATGATGGTCAGTAATTGCTAATATTTCTAATCATGTTGAAGGTTTGGAAAACATCCTTGTTTCCCAGTGTAGGATTATGTTCAGTATCCAATGTCTGTTTTCAATGGATTGTGGTATTTTTAAAATAATAAAGTGCACCATCTATGCCACTGAAACATCTTTCCATATGGAATTCAAGAAAGAATAATATAGCAAACTTAGAGACGCATATTGAAACAAACATGAGCAAATGAAAATCCCAGAAGCCAATACAGGAATTCTCTAGAACTGGAGTTTGAAAAACAGGTATCTGCATTCAATATTTTTCATTCCCCGTACAGAATAGGAGCCAGATTCCTATGCAATTTACATACCAAATATCAAGGTTATCAAAAAATATTGGAATTTTTTGTAGATAGATCTCAAGTACAGTAACAGAATCCAAGAAGTATACAAATAACAGCCATTCGGGAGGAAAAAAATGCACAGCAGAGGCTAATTCAAATGATGAACTATTCAAGTGTTAATTCAAGTTCAATATCATCATGATAAAATTAAGCTGAATTTGGTCAGTGGATATATGGAAGTTATTTAGTTATTAACCATGTTGCTTTGAGATTTTTTTCTCTTCAAATATGGAGATTGTAGTAGATTGAGCTTGTGATAATAACAGATGGGGGTACTAGATGAAGAATTTTTTAGACAATCCTACATGCAAATTAAATTAATTTCAAGGTTTACAATTAATTTATATGCTAGTCATTTCACTATTGAAGTGACTTGAGAAACTTATTCTAGTTCCTACAAATTGGAAGATATTCCAGAAAACAATGGACAATGTTGGAGGCACCAGACATGAAACTTTCACTGTGTAATTTCATTTACAAACTTGTAAATATTGTTATTGTTTATTTTTTTAATTTTCATTTATTTATTTCATCAAGCATGTATTAGATAACAGATATAAGTATAAACATGTTTATGCTTATGTATACGAATAAAAGGGAACATTGGGATAGGGTCAGTAGGCACGTTGGTGCCCTTATGCATGCCCCTTACAGACCTCTTAGGAATGGGTAAGGTCGACAGTAGATAATCTAAGGTTAAAGTTTTGGGGGTTAGGGGGAGAAACCACAGAGTCAGGTAGTGCATTCCAGGCATTGACCACTCTGTTGCTGAAGTCGTATTTTCTGCAATCGAGTTTGGAGCGGTTTACCTTAAGTTTGTATCTATTGTGTGCTTGTGTATTGTTGTGGTTGAAACTGAAATAGTCATTGACTGGTAGGACATTGTAGCAGATAATTTTATGTACTACGCTTAGGTCAGACCGAAGGTGGCGTAGTTCTAAATTGTCTAAGCCCAACATTTCAAGTATGGTAGCATAAGGTATTCTGTTGAGTATTGTATAAGCATATGGAGAAAGACCACCTTAAATTGCTGAAAGTCCAACTGAAGGTGCTGATGAAAGGGAAATAGGATATAAATCTAATGAATAAGCACAAAATGACTACATTTAAAGGACCACTGAGCACTGAATGAAATTTTTAGTTGTTCCTCATTTTTTAAAATGTCTTTTGAACTATGTTTCTTCATGTGCCTTTATTCACACATCCAGTAAAAATTATAAGTTCTTAACTCCTCTTTTCCTCAAGACAAAGATCTTAGTAGAAAATGATACACTTTAAAAAAATAATTTCCCCCTCTTTGGGGACTGGTAAGAGGAGGATAGGTTATCATCATTTCCAAGATGAAAAAAAAAAGCTGAGATTAAATTATCTCACCTTACACAGTTCTTTTATTCTTTCTGTTTCTCGGTCATATAACTTATATTGATATACGATTAAAAATTATGTTTTATAATGCTTAATCTGAAAAAAACAACAATGGAAATCTCTGTAGAGGAAAATAGATTTGAAATCTAATACCTAAACACAGGTATTCTCCATATCGTGGAAATAGCATCCAGGATTGGGTAGAACTCTCCTGTCAGCTGATTGGACTGAGTCTGTCAAAGTTGAACACCCTGCCTCTGTTGCCATGGTAACCCAGCTATTCATTCAGTCCCTCAGCGTGTCAGCTATCTCTCCAACTGTAATTCTCCCAGTATCTCCAGTTAATTAGCTACCACTCCATCAAATAGGACAGTGGTTGGAGATTTTTTCCTCCTTAACGTCCTTTAACCTTTTATATTGTGACTGCTCGATGTGTAAAAGCTTGGCTCTGCTCCGTACAGTCAGAGGGTCGGGCTCAAAGCCTCGGCGTTTGCCCAACTACCCAGTAAATTCGCCGTGCCAAAAATCCCCTCTGAACAACTTGCCGTGCAAGAGTCCGCTCCTCTCCACCGAGGGGACAAATAGCCAGGCTCAGAGTATGGAATCCTGCTCGGCGAATTCAGGGGTTCTCCATAACATTTAGTGCCACATTCTATCCGGGCTGTTCAGAGCTTAGTGCTCTACAGCTGAACCGACGAAAGAACCACATTGACCGAACGGATCACCTTTTTTTTTTTTTAACAAGTTTTTATTTTCCATAAAATTAATTTTTACATTTCATTTCCATATATAACATTTTACATA